>CAJQUW010006906.1:335000-392469 GCA_907163375.1 Prostheceraeus crozeri
CAAGCTTTTCATATTTTTGTTTTTCATTAAAAATCATTATTTTTGTCTTTTCGTAATTTATTTTTAAACTATTATCTACGCAAAATTTTTGTAGTTGCTTAATTTGTTTGATTAGACCAGCTTGTGTTTCGCTCAGTAACAAAATATCATCTGCATAGATGAGTGTCAATATATGAATATCTATTATTTTTACAGGATCAAGTTTATCGATGTTTCTATACAAGTCATTTAAAAAGTCATTCATATATATGCAAAATAGAGTTGGAGACAAGCTGTCTCCCTGAGGAACACCACTTTCTAGCTGAAATTCTTCACTTTCCTTTCCATTGAATAGAATTTTATATTTTTTGTCGTTTATAATGTGTTCTATTAATGATGAAAAGTTACCTTTAGGAATAATGCATTTTATTTTAGTCATCAATCTACTTTTTAAGACAGAATCAAATGCTTTCTTAAGGTCAACAAAGCATGTGTACAGTGGTTTCTTATCATTTTTATATATTTGCATCGTTTCTTTTAAGATCCATATGTTGTCAATCGTAGAGTTGTCTTTCCTAAAACCTGTTTGTGATTCATGTAATATTTTGTATTTATCCATCCAAACATTTAATCTATCATTTAATATTCTTGTCATTAGCTTTTCAATACATGAAGACAAATTCAAGCACCGATATGAATTAGCATCATCTTTCTTGCCTTTTTTATAAATGGGAGTGATCCAACTGCTATGCCAAGGAGTATCATGGTCTATCATAATCTTATTAAAAAGTGTGTGCAAAATTTTAACTTGATTAGGATCATTCTTTATCATTTCATTGACTATTTCATCTGGACCACTGGATTTTGAGGATTTTGAATACTTTATAGCATTTTCAACTTCTTTTATAGTGATATTTTGATTTAGAAAGTCATCATTTTCGACGGGGGTTATTTGAATTTCTATATTTTCTAAATTTTTCTTATGTGTTAGATTGTTAATATCAGCATTACTTTTCTCTATATTTTCTTTAAAATCTTGAGCATTTAAGGAGGTCGCATGTCTTGTACATTTCTTGCGTTTATTCTTATTTAATATCGCCCAGTATTTTTTGTGTCATCGTTAGCTCTTGCTACTTGTAGTTCGTTTAGCTTTTTTTGTTGCAAATTCCTTTTTTCCTTTTTTAAGCTTTTGTTGAGTTCTCTTTTTGTTTGTAGCAACACGCTTAGATTTTGCTCAGATTGATTGGCTTTAAATCTTCCAACATTTTGTTTATACGTTTTTCTAAGAAATCTTACGTCTTCAGAATACATTACTTGATTACTTGAATTCATGGACTGCAATGATTCCTTGTTGGCCTCAATTAGTTTATTGTAAATTACTGACTTATTCAATTGCTTTTCTTTAATTTCTTTCATTAGGTTTGATCCCTTAATCAAAATATTTTGACGATATTTTTCAATGTCATGCTTAAGTGTCCATTTGAAAGGGATAATGCGTTTATCATAATTTATTTGTTTTAAAATTCTTTTTTGGTACTTTGTATGCTGTTGATTTTAATTTAATTTTTATATTGATTTTCATTGGTCTATGATCAGTGAATATTTTAGGTTCCATAATTTTGAGGGCTTCCAAATTATTTAGCAATGATTCCGAAATTATTAAGTAATCAATCACTGATTTATAGCATTTGTCATTTTGAAGCCTACAGAATGTATGTTCCCCATTTTCATATCTTCCGTTGGTAATTATAAGAGATGTTTCATTGCAAAAGTTAATTAGTTCTCTTCCCTGTTTGTTTACAATCAAATCTTCAGAATTTCTCAGTGGCAGAATTAAGTGGTTGTTATCATTTAGTTTACCTATTCTACTATTCAGATCTCCCAACATTATGATATTTTTCATTTTAAACTTTTCTATGTGACATTTTATTCTGTCAAGGTAATCTTTATCAGCATATTTAGATTCTCTGCTTTCTCTATAGCACAAAATGATATGAATTTTTCTTATTTTATCCCATTGTTCGTTGGCTATTTCAATTATTATTGTATCTCCATTTTCAGATACTTATTTCTTTGTGCAAAAATTATCAGTTTTATAATACAGATTCATTCCTTTAATTTGTCGACCAAGGTTGTTTTTAGTTTTGCTAGTAGTTTCTATGACGCTATATTGGTCAACTGACATGTCATTAAATTCAGTTAGATGTGTTTCACTGAAGCACATTATATCTGCATCATATGTGTCTTTTATCATATCAGGGTCTTTAATTTTTTCATCATTTAAACCATTTATATTGGTGTAAAATATTCTGATCACTTGCATCTTATTCTCACTTTTTTCTGTCTCCTCTCCTCCCTCACTTCTGTTAAATATACTGCTGTTGCTGCTGTAAACTTGGTTGGTCTATATTTTGGAACTGTCTTTGTGCCATAGTCGAAAAGGTTGGTTGACTGTTCATTGAAGGCTGGAAATATGACTGGCGACGATATTGCTGTTGTGGCTGCTGGTATTGTCGTTGTGGTTGGTATTGCTGTTGCGGTTGCTATCGTTGGTAGTTTGGCTGTCGATACTGTGGATATTGTTGTCGTGGTGGTCGTGAATAATAATTGTTCCTCGGCGCGTTCCATCTCGGTCGGTTCGAATAGCAATTCCTGGCAATGTGGCCTCTCCGCCCGCACGAATGGCATGTCTCTCTCTCTCTCTCTCTCTCTCTCTCTCTCTCTCTCTCTCTCTCTCTCTCTCTCTCTCTCTCTCTCTCTCTCTCTCTCTCTCTCTCTCTCTCTCTCTCTCTCTCTCTCTCTCTCTCTCTCTCTCTCTCTCTCTCTCTCTCTCTCTCTCTCTCTCTCAGTCTCTCTCTCTCTCAGTCTCTCTCTCTCTCTCAGTCTCTCTCTCTCTCAGTCTCTCTCTCTCTCTCTCTCTCTCTCTCTCACTCTCTCTCTCTCTCTCTCTCTCTCTCTCACTCTCTCTCTCTCTCTCTCTCTCTCTCTCTCTCTCTCTCTCTCTCTCTCTCTCTCTCTCTCTCTCTCTCTCTCTCTCTCTCTCTCTCTCTCTCTCTCTCTCTGTGTGTGTGTGTGTGTGTGTGTTCACTCTTCACCGCCCCCCATGGGCCCATGTGATGGCTACAAGTCATTGTTAGTCGTTTATTCACCTATGCATTAAGGAAAATGTGAGTCGTTTGTTGGTCGCGTGCCTCATTGAAATTCACAGAGTGAAGTGAATTGTCGAGCCGAGAAAAGACCATATTTGTAAAGCGATTCATTATGCCTTGTGAGAGCCTTTTCTGTGTAACTCATCAAGTCACGCTGAGAATAACTTTTAGATTTCATGATATTTAGTGTCTTGTTAGTTTTGTGTACAGCGTCTTGTAACTTCGAGCATATTCTAGAATATCTGACTACTTGCAACGCAAAAACATGAAGGGTCATCTGTAATGGGATCATGCTCTCCGGAAAAGTCAGTTGCACCACAGAGAAAGAGAAGTCATCCACCTTCTGATATACTGAAGTTCTCAAGCTGTTCTGTGAGATTTGTATTTTCACATCAAGGTAAACTACCTCTTTATTGTTATCACCATTTCTCTCCGCCAACAAGTCAGATGGATAAATTCTTTGAATCAACGAATCAAAGTGTTTATAATTGACAACACATATATCGTCTATGTATCTTGATGTAGGTGATAACAAGCGTGCTAAATGATATTTCTTAGTTTTTATCAAATTTTGCATAAAAACATATTCGCAGTGTAAGAGGAATAGTCAGCTAAGAGTGGACTAGAATTTCCTCCCATTGGAATGCCTTCAATCTACCCGAAAACTAAGCTACCGAATGTGACGTTGGTCTGTGATAATAGGAAATGTATGGCTTCTTTTAACTTCTGTTTATCAAAACAGTGATAACCATTATATCTTTTCATTGAGCAAAAGGACTTATCATATCCAATGCAAATAAATTTTCTATTTTAGGAGTTAAACACCAAATCCATAATAGTGAATATGTGATCCTCAATCAATTTTTGATCAAGATTCGTATATAAGGTTGAAAAATCGAAAATTTGCAATGAATGAACTTGTGTCAAATTTAATCTGTGTAGAAATTCTTGTATGGACTTTATACTCCAGAAACAACTGTCTCAACGACTGTTCTCTTAAATAGTCTCTCAAATGAGCGACTAAACCCTATCAGGACAGGGAGGCCAATCAGCTTCTTTTCATATCTTCTAAAATAGGTCAGATAAAAGTTTCAGTGAAAATTTGGACAAAATTGACTTACTGTTGGGTCAGTTTTAAAGGTCCTTTTTAAAATTACTTTTTTAGAAAATTGATTGCTTTCATTTAGAGCAGCATTGATTATTGATATAATGTTTCTGCATCATATCTACATAATATACATGTGCATGCATGAATTGCATACATATGCATGCGCAATTCAAGATTGTTAACACACATTCATCTTATCTCCCAAAATGAGTACATGAATATAGTACATGTAAATTTAGAATGTGAAAATATGAGTTTTGATGTGAATTTTTAGATATGAAACCCACAGAATAATGCAAATATATATTACCATTCGAAAGATTGCATTCGGAATGCATCGTAACCTTGACTTTATAGCGAATAAGTCATCAGAACGAGAATAGAAAAATGCAATAATACATGAAGAGACATTATTTACGTTCAAATTTCAAAATTCTATTTTTATTCCTTAAATTAACGTAGAATGTTATACTTATAACACCATATAGATATACTTGAACAAAAGTTTGCAAAAATACTTTGAAGAGTCAAAAATATACATAGATTCATGAAAAATGAAAAATTTTGAAAATACAAATTTTAAATTTGAATTTTTGGTATGGAGGTCTTCGAATCATACAAATACGCACTACCATTCGAAAAAGGAGACTCGAAATATATGATAACCCTGCTTTCAAAAAGTTTCAGAGCATGGAAAATTTGAGGTGGGGGGAGGCCCGGTCCTGATATGGTTAAGGTTGGTTTATACTTTCCTCTGCAGAGTTTACATCTCTGTGGAGTTCTTTCCACAAACTCTGCAGATATCTAGAAATGATAATTGATTACACTTTGTAGAGCACGCCGTTTATACTTCCTATATTATGTATGTAGCATTCGGACATGGCTATGTACTGTATAGCTGCAGTGATGACGAAATGGAACTTTAAACCCTTACTCCGAACAGTACGGTAGCCAGGGCGAGTTTCTGCAGGGAACGAGGCCGAGAATTAGACTTTCACAGAATGAAGTACACCTTCTGCATACTACGAATCTGCGTACCTGCCAAATTTTAGTTAGTTCCTCTTCTTGTCAGACAGGATCAAAGAAAAAATGCATGTTAATTCAATGGTACGAGATTGAAGTTTTTGGTTGAATTGAAATTTTCCATGTTTTCTCCTATTAAACGAAAAATACTAAGTCTAGAGCCATAAATTTTGACATGAAACGGCTTCATGTCATTTCCTATAATATGCATGTGTTGCTATCATGCTTGTCATCGGAAATTTTTTCGAATACGGATAAATCAAAGGATAAATATAGACTAAATTCCTTGTGTTTGCCGACATTGGATGGCTTCCCAAATCTAAATGTGTGTAGCTATATAAACACGGGTGCATGAACATGATAGGAAATGACCTGAAGACAATTATGACTCTGAGCTTAGTACTTTTCGCTTAATCAGAGAAGATATGGAACTTTTCATTTTAACCAAAACTGTGTCCCATTGGATTAACATGGGTTTTTCTTTGATTGTGTCTGACAAGAAGAGGAACCAGGTAGACTTCGACACATGTGCAGATTCGTAGTAGGCAGAAGATGTGCATCATTCGGTCTAAGTCTCATTTTCGGCCTCCTTCCCTGCAGACACTCGCTCTGCCTGCAGGACTAGAAGAGTTGTATAGCAAAGTTCAACAGTGTTCTATTTCATAACATTAATATGTATAGAGAGACAGGTCGCAAAGTTGTATTTTTGATGTGCAGCGGATCTCAGCTCTGTTATATTTAAGTATGTGACCTACTTTCTTACAGAGTCTACTGAGATTGCTTCTTTGCTTTACAGACGTCTGCAGAGGTATGAATGCCAAAATGAGAAAGATCAGACCCTATGTATGTTGTACCGGAAATTTCATGTGATTCGAAGCAGTGGCTTGGAGGTGAAGGAAGATATCTTCAGAGCCCAGTGCTGATTTGGTTAAGATGAAGACGGCTTATCAGAAAGAGTCAACTCAGCCTTTCAAATGATGCAAATGCAGTGAAGAAGAGAAAGTTGTTGATCATTTACTTGGTGATTTCGTGTGATTGAGTTTATCCACCTAATCTGCCTATTAATCCTCATTTCGAAGGAGCATCTTACCCTGGTTGTCACATTTTGTTAATTATTTCCTTGCAAATCAATTCTATCTGCCCCACAGCGGAAGATTAACTTATTGTCTCGTTAGTTCTTCAGAGTCGCCTAATAGAATTAGTGTGAGGATCTTGTATCACTCCCCTGAGCTACAATTGAGATGGAGAACGATTAAATTGGATTTGGCAGCTGCTCATTATGCCCAACTGTCTTTGGAAAAGAACCTGAAGGAAAACTCAGAATTTATATTTTCAGCTTCCTATCTTGTGGAGCCACATTAATCCTTGTAGGAATCAAGGTCGTCGTGGGATCGATTCTAGAGGTAGTACAGAGGTCAGAAATGTCAGTCTTCCCAAGGCTGTCAGGAGTAGCGTCCATATTTCGGTTGTAGTCATCACAGTCGCTGGTGAGGGATGAGCGTGGGTGTCCGGAATCACTGTGGAAGTTGGTTAGATGCTCACTGTTGTCGAATGCGTCATCGTCAATGAATTCTTCATCGGGCGCTGATAAGTCTACAGTGAAACAAGCCCATGTATTGAGGTTGAGGTTGAGATGGAGGCTCTCTGTAGACAAAGTGGACCGAGTAGACATCACTTCAAAGAGTTCATCGTCGTGAAATTCGCCTTTTTCATCTTCATCGTCTTCCTCTGGTTCCGATGCATATTTCACGCGGATAATAGGAAGGGGAGCGCCGGGGGAGTTTGATTCGAGTTCCTCCAATGCTCCCAAATCGATTCCTGTGGCTGCTTCGACTTCGAGAGTGACCTTGTCGATGTCCGACACCAAACAGCCAATATCTCGACAAACCAAATCCAAGTCGTGGAGAACATGTTCCAAATCATCCACCACGCGCACCATCCGACGCTGCACTCGAGACCCAAAACGTCCAGTCATCAAACACTGAAATGAAAGACACATTCGATTACTATTGAGATCTCAACAATGACAATGACATCACAAGAGTTGAATGAAATATGTCGGGGTCAGTCAACATTTGGAGGTGAACGGTCTTGGGGAGATTTATCAATTCAATTCCGGTTGATTGAATAATAATAATATGAGGGAAGAATAATCGGTGACAATATCAAATACTTTTATACGGTTGATTTTCCTGAGCATCTAATGTTGATATCTCTAACACGATAGGTCTAAAATTAATAATTGAGGAAATTTATTCGACTTCAAATTATAGGAACACCGGTCGATATAACAGTAATCTATACTAAGTATTAATGTAGCATGTGATTTATTGCATTGAGTAAATATGATCAAACTTATGGAGTCACATTCATGAAATGCAGGGCTGCCGTGGGTATGTGGGATTCTGTGGGCATTGCCATGGGTATGGGATGGGTGTTGAGGCCATCCCCACAGCTCCCATAGCTCTTCTATGGGATTTTGTAGGGATTGTCATGATTTGACATTCACTGCAAACAGTCAGAACTGATATTTTATCACTCAAAAAATTCTGACTTTGAATTATCAAAAAGCTTGCCATCTCACCGCTTAAATTCTATGAAATATATGTGGTGATTTTACATCAGAAAATCATTGACAATGATTTTGAATTACTAATAATAGCCTCGGTGTGTCAGGGACGTCTGGAAGGAAAGAACACTATAGCTGGGCTTATGGTAGAACTGAATGGAGGCTGATTCGCACGCCTTTTGCGCCGGATTACTTTCAGATAAATTTTGCAGATAAATCACTTTGATTCACAATGATTATGTGAATGCTTACGTGATAAATGCGATTGATCACTTGAAACTTATCACGCATAAAAGAAGTTATAATTGAACATCTGTTATGCTTTCCGCATAATGCAGATAATGTCTGGGTCATTCCACGGAAAACTTGAAATTTTGTAACCTGGAACCACTTTCCAATATTCATAATTTCGACTACTCAGGATTATCTAACTAGAGGATGTCAGTAATGTATATACATGTAATAAGATTTTTGGCGCACACGAAGTTCTGAACTCTTGTCAATGTATAGTATTAGGTAACCGACCTGTCCGTGGTGTACCGTGTCCCTAAAGAGGCACATCAAAATTCTCATAAGAAATTCTCATGTACGGCGATATTAGCAGGATATGTTGGAAAAGTTTCAGTAAACGCTTATTTGCGGTTGTAGCAAATAATAAACGGGCCTACATGAATTCGTCTTGTTCATGAGATTTTGTGTCGGTGGTGCAGGCCAACATTATGCGTTTCGACTTCCATCATCTTCTCGTGTCTCTTCTCGTATTCGTTGGCACCAAACACGATTTTGCTTGAATTCTGGGAGTGTAGAGCCATAGTCATCCATTTAATCTTAAATTCAACTTCCATCCCGCAAAGCGCATCTCAATATGCTTACTCCATTGCGCAGTTGCTCCTAATCAGCAGTGCAACGGACGACATCACCAGATGTTAGCTTTAATTTTCACTACAGTCAAAATCATGAAAACTTAACATCTATCCGGACTAGAAAATGCAGCCGTCGTGCTGACCATAGAGTAAGTATATTAGGTAGTAGTAGTCGTGTTTATTGAGTCAATAATGAAAATCATTTTTTACAATTGTTGACAAAGCGTATCATATATGATAAAAAAGAGAAATATCGAACATCAGTACGAGAAAAGTCAGAAACGTATTTCAATGATCGAGGCAGTTTTTCAGGAACTTACTTGAATAAATTATGGGACTCATCTGTACACAAACTGTTGAAAAAACGGAGAGAAAGCAATTCACGACGCTCAGTAAGTACGTTACGTAAACAATTGCAAGACTGGTCGTCCATTTTGCAGTTTATAATCTTATGAGCACTTATGAGGTAGAGTACCAACTCAGCATGAATTAAATCCCCAATCTGTTTACAGTTTCGATTTTATTAAATGAACTCGAGTTGAGATCCAGTACCGCATGTAAGAGATACAATTTTTACACTTTTGGAGAAAATTGCATGGAATTGACTGACCATGATTGCAATATAGAAGGAATAATGGCATTTTACAAATCCTCTATGTCATAACAAACTCGGAAGGTATAATGTTTGTTAAATTAGCACTTCGATGGGTTGCTATTTCTTTAATGCTCAGCCTTGTTAATAATTAGAGTATTTTCTTAAGCGTGATCATCATAAGCTATCTGCTATAAAGCAAAATATCATAATCAAAGACAATGATCACAATCAACTTGAAAAGATTAAATGGGTCCTCATTACTATTCAGATTCAAGAAATGAAACACTAAATTAGTGACTCATAAAATCATGGCGATGAAAATTGAATCAAAAGGTTAAAATTTCAGCCAATTAGAAGCACAATGAGATCTTAATTGGTCCATGAAGATTTGCATTATAATGTGGTTCATGAAATTTCCCTGATAATCAGCTTAATTTCCGCTTAATTATGGTACCTGTTAGTAAATGTTCATACCTTTTGATATCTAAAAAGCTTCATACCAAGCTTGCTTATATAGTGAGTCCACGTCGCTAGTATATAAGCACAGGAATGATTTGCGATAATTTAGCTTTTTGAAAACTGCTCGAATAATTTTTTGAACCGCAGGGGCGTAATCTCCGCAAAAAACTAATATTCTAATATACAATTTTTCACTGTAAGTAGTGAAACTGTGCCCTACTATGATAGGGATGGGTACATGGATGGGTACATGTATAATTCAGTGTTATCAATAGGAACATGGATGGGTACATGTATAATTCAGTGTTATCAATAGGAACATGGATGGGTACATGTATAATTCAGTGTTATTAATAGGAACATGCATGACTTCTGTCTTCTTGGATAGGTACATGTGTTTGGTAGACTGGGTTGAGTACATTGCGTTTCGGAACGTCTATGAGCGAACTTGTGTGACTTGGTTCTGAGTACTTGGATACGTACCGATAGATGTCCTCTGTTTGATTTTGAATGAGTTTGCTCAATTGCGACTATTGTGACAATTATTTTAAATGTAGCACTATTTAGATGTGAAACTTCAATGTGCAGTTATGATTTAGTTGTTCCCCAATAAGAAAACCAATTCCAGAACTATGTTTAAAGTGAAAAGACAAGAGATTTACAATGTAAGTTTAATTTAAGCATGAAAAATAAATGATGGGTACAGATATCGTCCCTCAGGCGACTCCATGATTTTTAGGAAGTCATCACACAATTGATGAAATGTCTGATTGTTGGTGAAGTCATACTCACACTCGTGTACCGGACACTTCACTGGTAGTCCACTCCGCCTTTGAAGTGCTGTCGCAGTTAAAGTTTTCCATAAGGCCACTTTGCAGCCGCAACAGAGATGCACGGTCATATTCAACTGACCTCCCATAATGACTTGGCTGTCATTTTGAAAATAGAATAAAGGTTTTGAGGACATGCTTCTTGTTATGGAACGTTGAGGATAAGTACTTGACAGTTTGGAACAATGACATCCTTTACATAGTTATATAGTCTTTAGGGAAGTTCGGTACCTCTCTGATTGGCTGTTAGGATTTCCTTTGTTTAAAAAGTATATAAGTCCGAGGTTTGTACCAATTCTTATCAAAGGTTCTAATCCTCACGTCTACAAGTTACAATTATTTTAAATCTAGAAGTCATTATGGATCGCAAACAGGAAGCTGCAGTTGAGAACGGTACTGCTGATCGTACCACTTCACCTCAATCGCCAATGGAACGATCGACAACACTAGACGAGCCGGTGGTGTTCACCCAAGCCCCTGCATCGCCCGACTACTCGAGTGATGATAGTGACGTATCAATCGAGACGATGCGGCACATGAATAAAAAGTCCATGAGAACGCCACTATATGGAAGGGTCACTGTCAAAATGAAGAACGCGCCGAAGAAGTACCACAGCAAACGGGTCTTCATGCGAATGGAGCCGAACGAGCGGCACCTCACAACCGCTCTCGAATTTTCAATCATCGACCGTGACACACCACGTCGCTGTCCCTGTGCGCCCAAAAAGACCAGGATCGATGTGCAAGTTGACTTAAAGAAACTAGTTCCATTTCCATACCTTGATAACATTTAGTGTGTTTTTTTTAATCTTTTCATTAAATATTCATTTATATATATGAACAGACTTGTTTTATCATTTCACAAATCGGTCTTCAATTAAGGTCTGAATGGGAAAGGGGAATAACTATCTACAGTTAATGATGTTCAATAACTGAATTGAAACAAAAAAATCAAATATGAAGACTTCAACTTGAAATAAATACGAACATATAACTTTTAAAGAAGCAGTTGTGTTGTTAATTTCAAAATGCTTGTACCAGTCCAGGATGATATCATACATGTGTCATACACGACACCATTAGAATGAGAATGAAAAGACCATTCGAATGATATAAGGTTTGTACCCATTCGATGAAAAAATGTTCGTTGTATGCAAGTGTATGCAACTGGAAAATTTTCAAGTTTTTTCAGGAAAATGACAAAGTTTGCAAGATTTTGATAATTTTCAAAGTTAAAGTTCTACAACCAAAAATGATCATAATACATAAACCTACACACATGACCTTGACCTTTGACCTTCATGCACTTCATACACTTCATACACGGCGTGGGGGCCTCAAAATTTCTCGGATTATAGGGTAAATAAATTTATTTACCCATGGGGTCCGGGTGCCATAGCTACCTTTTTTTGTTTCCTAACCCTAACCTAACCCCAACCCTAAACCTAACCCAACCCTAACCCCAACCCTAACCCCAACCCTAACCCCAACCCTAACCCCAACCCTAACCCCAACCCTAACCCCAACCCTAACCCCAACCCTAACCCCAACCCTAACCCCAACCCTAACCCCAACCCTAACCCCAACCCTAACCCCAACCCTAACCCCAACCCTAACCCTAATCCTAACCCCAACCCTAAACGTAACCCTAACCCTAGTATTTTAATTTGATTATTTGAATTTTGGCGCGCAATTCGAATTTTCGAAAAAGTCAATTTGATTATTCGAATTTTGGGGCGAAATTTCAATTTCCGAAATTTAGCGCTTAATTCAAATTTTAATGTTCTATTCAAATCACACGTTTTATATCTTCAAATATGAATCATTATATGACCATTAATAATAACATGTATATTAAAATAATATATCAGTCCAACAGTTCATATTACTTTGAATTCACTCTACTGTTTACATGTAGAAATCTTTCAACACATATGATGGCACTTTCATTTCTAAGGTTAAAAATAAACCAGCTGTTCCAATTCTTGTTTGAGTTATCAATTTTGTTTAACTGTACTAATGCGATGATGTGATGTCATAAAGTGTTTGTTCATAGTTGCTTTGTCAATTTCATATATAAAGAACTTGCACACATCAGATCTTCACTCATTTTCAAATAATTCAGTGTCCATAGCAGACGTCGTTCTTCGTTCCTCCGTTCTCCGATTCATACTACAATTCTGAAGTAAGTTTCATTGCCATGTTGTGCTACTTTATAGGATATTCGGGAGTAGGAACATCATTAAGTTCCTATAACCAAATAGCTTTAAATATAGAAGCCTGGGTTTTAGGATAGGAACACTTTATGTTACATTATTAACCATGCTTTTTTATTTTCTTCCTATATTAAATCATCCAGAAGAGACATGACTGTATAAATCTGAGTAAAAGTGCAATTGACATCCGTATTTTCACACATTGTTTCTAAATAAAAAGATGCTTAAATAAAAACTCAATGTCATCTGATAGTAGATGCATGAGATTCAAATTTGTTTAATTAAACGAATTGAGTAACGGTTGAAATTTCCGAAATCTCACTTTCATTATATTTATTTCAAATTAAATAAATATGAATCAGCTGCTTCCATAAAATTCAAGCTTGTTTAATTAAACAAATTGAGAAGTGGTTCAAATTTTCGAAATCTCATTTTCATTCTATTATTATTTCAAAATTAAATAATGATTAATCAGCTGCTTCCAAATTTCATGTCTTTTTATGAACAAACCCTTTTAAATGAAATTAAACTTTCGAATCTCAGTTTCTATTTCATCCATGAATTTATTTCTTCTTAAGATTTGTCAAATATCAATCTAGTACTCAATAAAGCTTTGAAGATGGTACATAAATGATTTCTCATTTAATAAGAGATTAAATTATAATAAAAGTTTTTCATCCTCTACAGAAATGGTTCGACATGAAAGCATCGCACGGCAACGTCTCATCTTCCATTTCTGTGAGACTTGTCAACTACCCGTTCGACATGCGAACAAAAGCGGGCATAAAGAATGCTCCTTCAAAGAAGACTGCACCTACCGCTACTGTCTCACTTGCAAGAGGTACGAAAAGAGCGATGCAAAGGCAAATAGTGACTCCGCGAAAGCCTTCATTGCCAAGCACACCCCTTGTGCTCAACTAAATGGAAGAAAGGGGATTAACTTAACCTCCAAAGTTGAGAAGAAGAAGTTGGAGCGTCTTTTCGGAAAGGAGCGACCGACTGAAGGCGCGCTTTTTCAGTTGGATGAACCTGCTCCAAAGGATAAACCTCAAAAGTCTCGGGAGTTCATCGATCGGACTTTTAATGATTGTGAGGTGAGTGCCATCAATTCTACATGCTAGCTTCAACGGATAACTGGCTCACAGCATAAAATAAAAATACTACTTCATTATGTATGAAATGATTATATGTCGTTAAACATTTCAGGATGTGCTGATGCCCCCACCGAAGAGAGCCAAGGTATTGGTTCAGAAAAAAATGTTCGCTGAAGATGTAAGTATTTATTGACTAATTTAATTATTTCTGTACATAAAGTAAATCAACATTGCTTAAACATTTCAGAGTGAGCTACCTCACCCGACAAAGGCTAACGAGGATATATTGGCTGAAAAATTGCGAAATGTAGGAATTTCAGTTATTTATTAGTTCTCAATGTGAAATTAAACATGAATTTTTCTACTTTCAGCTGTTTCCTAGTGTTCAAAGCTGCCCAAAAATTCCGCGCTTACCTTCACTGAGGAGCAGACTACCTTCGAGTCCCGTAAGTGTCATTACATAGGTCTCAGTCAACAATAACTGAAAATGCATCAAGTATTTTTAAGAGCATACATACTTCGTCAATGAGTTGCAAACATGTCATCATATTTTTCGTTACAGTCTATGCGATCTCTGTCGCTGAAGAAGCATCAGAGAAGCTTCTTGTCTACGCCGGCGCCAACAACGTCGATCGAGGACAATGAGGAGAAACCATACTCAATTCGCGAGTCATCGGATGACTCCTCAACATCGGAGGATTCGGACTCCTCATCCGAGGATGAAGCCACTACTTCAGCGACTTCATCTCCGACGTCCTCTTCCGACGAAGATGATGTTTCTGGTGTACATGTAGGTATATGATTGGTTAACTGCATGCGTACAGAATTGTTTTCATTAAAATTTATTTTGAAGCTCACTTGATTATCAAAATATTCGTCTATAATTGATTAATTCATCTTTCACAATGATTCGGTGACTCTTAACAAGGCAAGTGGATCCGATCAAAAAACCGCAATCCAGCAGGAGGTAAGAGGAATTCACATTTGTATCTCATTAATGTCAAAATAGTAAATAGATGATAAACAATTGTTCCTTTCTATTACAGGACTCCGTGATGTTTGCATCTCAAGAGGAGATCTCATTCTCTAACATCCGGGCGTCACCTAGCTGGAATGTACGCCTACCACTGTCGCCGATGATGGCATTGGCCCCACCGTCAGCAGCTCATATCCCAGTCGCAGGTCCTTCACCTCCAACACCTATCCCAGTCGCAGCTCCTTCCTCTCCAACACCTCCTATCCCAGCCGCAGTTCCTAAGGCTCCTCTCCCATTACGCGAGTACAACGTAGACCTCGACGCAACGACGGAGGACGAGGACATCGAGAGCAAGTTACGGCGGTGTCAAGAGCGACTGAAACAGTCCGAGGCTCGTGAGGCTCAGTTAATGGAGGACAACAGAGGTTTGGTTGAGTCCTTACAAAACATAACTCAATCAAACCTCCTGTTGGCCTCACAAGTAACTAACAACCAACGACACGACAAAGAGACCTTAGTCCACGTCGAGTGTAGCAATAACACCATCCGTAGGCTAAGACTGACGCGGATGGACGATTTGGGTGGCTGCAGTGAAAGCTGTAGCCACTTAAAACTATACCACAGTGGCATTGTGAAATGCATCAAGTTATAACTTATTTTTATTTTTGGAAAAAAATAGATTACTTTAAATTTGATGTTTTCTCTTTACAACAGATCGGAACATATGGTATTGGCTGGTGATGACGCTGACGTCATTAGATGGTAGATGCATATAAGGGCTTGCTAATTTCAATCCTCATCAATAATCATGGTTGTCTGTACCAAGTGTGGAAAAGTGTTCACTGTCATAGGCAATTTGCAACGTCATGAAAAATTTTGTAAGTTAGGAAAAACGCATCAATGTGGCAAGTGTCCATATAAGACGAATAGGATAGATAATCTTAAGAGGCATAAACCTGTATGCAATAATAAACCGAATGATAGCATAACAGAGTCAAATTCAAATAATCAAAATAGATCTACTTCTAAGTCAACAACCAGCGCTTCAACTAACATACGAAACTTTATGCAATACTGCGCTCGGTATGGCAAAACGTATAACTCTATAAGTAGATTTCGACAGCATATGAATGTAAATAATACAAATAGTGAGATGAATATGCATGATAACTATGGAACTGTTAGTCTCAGCGAAAGCGCACTCAGTGGCCATGCACGTGTGCATGATATCACGCCAACAACACCTACTTTGGACATAACATCATTCTTAGAAAGCATGCGTTCCATGTTAGGGAATTTAGTGTCTGACTTACTAAGGAGCTATCAATTGCGCGGTCGTCTGATTGCATAAATTCGTTATGTCCGTTCTAATCCTCAAGACGAAGAAACTTTTCTCGCACACTTCACCTCATCATCCTTTTCATCCTTTGGGCTTGTTTGGTGGTCTGTTCTGCGTGATTTCTGGAGAGTTTTGGTTCTTTGGATTGCTCGTGTTTTGGTCCTCGTTTTGGTGCTGGTGGTTTTTGCGAATACGATTTGGTTCGCCTGTTTTCCGGAGGATTTCATCTGTTCGTGTTGAATATATCTCACATTGCCAATACGTGGATATTTCTTTGAATCTCGTCGGTCGTGCAGTGTTTCTAAAAATAGTGCTTCAGTTTTACCTTGACTGTCGGCTGTACCTTTCTGCATTGGTGTGACGTCATTGGTCACGTGCTTGTATCAGCTGGTCATAGATATCTTGTTGCGGGACATTAAATTTTATCAAGTTGGTGAAGTTATATTGCTCTATTGCACAGTCTTGGTTCATCGTGTGGATAGTCTTGTGGTTTGTGTGCTGGGACGTCATTTCGAAGGTCGTGGGCTCAATTTTACTCCACTACACTTTTGTCGCTTTGATCATACTTAGCTGCTGTGATGTCTTCCAATCCAGAGGAGCAACCCTTACGGAGAAGTAGTCGAAGTAATCGCTCAAATTCTGTGAATGATGGTAATATTGACATTTTCAAAGGACTGCTGAATGAAATGAAGCAAGATATCATTGCAACTTTTTCATGTAAAATTGATGAGTTGAACGCGAAGGTCACTAACTTGCTATCATCAGTTGAACATCTACAAAGAAAAGTAACATCTATTGGAGAAAAGCAAGAAGTCCAGCAGCGTGAGATTGATGAGATGAAAGAGGCAATGTTTTCCGAGCGGAATACAGAACATGTCTATGTCGAAATGGAAGAGCGGTGTCTACGAATGAATAATTTGATACTTCGTGGCATCCCTGAAAGAGAAGGTGGAACACTGAAAGATCGAGACGATTGGGACAAGAGACAAATCGCAAACATTTTGAGCCATTTGAACGTCTCTAATGACTGTGTTTCTAATGTGAGACGAATCGGAAAAGTCAATGATGATAATATGCGAATTCTGAAGGTATCTATTAACAACTTTTCGAATAAGCAAGACATTCTCCGACGCTCAAGGTCATTACGTACGTCTCAAGATTTCCGTCAAGTATATGTTAACAACGATCTCACTCGGCGTCAGCAAGAAAAGGACAGAAACTTGAGGCAAGAGCTGAAGGAAAGGCGTGAGGCCGGAGAGGAGGTGGTAATTTACGGTGGAAGGGTTGTCAGACGATCAGAAATTCGCAAAAATTTTCGGTAAAGGCTTTTAAATCGAATTACAGCCCTTCCATTTTGTTGTGTAACGTGCGCTCACTTCTCCCTAAACTTGATGACCTTTATCTGACGGTTACAAATTTTCAACCTGGAATTATCATGGTTACCGAAACGTGGTTAACTGACGGTGTTGAAGATAACGTTCTTGTAATACCTTGGTATCAAATATTTCGCTATGATCGTCAAGTTCGACGGGGAGGTGGTGTCTGCTTGTGGGTACAGGATGAGATCAAGCCTTCGCATTATTCGCCCATAAATGCATGCCCTTTATCTTGTGAGATACTTTTTATAACATTGAACTGCAATTCCAACCATACATTATGCTGTGTTGCCTACATTCCACCTGGTTTGTGCCGTGCTGACCATGATGAGATCAGTAATTTCTTCTTGTGGGAGATTGACTTTGTTCTATCTGTGCATCCAGACTGGAACGTTATCGTTGGAGGCGACTTCAATGATTTCCCATGTACACTATTTGAAGTGGACTTGGCCTTATCGAACAAAGTTTTGGATCCTGCCCGCCAAGATGCAATACTTAACCGCGTTTGGATAAACGACTATCTCTGCAGTGTGTATGATGATTCAGCTGTTGGCGGTCCTCCAATCAAAAACTCTGATCATAATACGATATTTTTGAATTCATCGTCTTCCCAGAAGGAGTGCAATCCCGTATGTCGAGTGCCTGTGTATGATTTTCGTGAAAGCAATGTCAACGACTTCTTGTATCACCTATCGATGATTGATTTTTCGGCGTTGGAGCATCTTCACACTGTTGATGAAATGTGCAACTTTTTGTATGATGCATTATACCACTGTATCTCTTTCATCCCCGTTGAAATTGTAACTTTCACCAAACGAGACAAACCGTGGATTACCCTAGTATTAAAACTGTTGATCGACAAACGTTGGGATGCATTTAGACGGCGTAATTGGCCTCTGTATTACCATTATAAAGCTAAAGTTCAAGAAGAAATTATTTCGGCAAAACGCATATGGACAAATAAACACAGAAAAACAGCTAATGGACTGTGGAAGATTGTCAACGAAGTTCGAGGAAATCGACAATCAACTGATGTTTTTCGCAGTTTGGGTAACGCATACTCAACTCTGAATGATCTCATTAATGCCTTCAGTCGTGAATTTGAGTCGAATTTTGTTTGTGGTAGTGACGATCCGCTCGTTCCTCTTCTAGATGATACCTGGATACACGAAATTTCGTCCGAATCTGTTCTCCGTGAGTTGCTTCGTCTGAAAACACAAAAGTCATGTGGACCCGACCAGATTCCTCTTCGTTTGATTGCTGCTGGAGCTCAATTTTTGTGTGTGCCGCTGTGTTATATATTCCATTGTTCACTGCAGACAAAGGTTTATCCCCAATGCTTCAAGCAGGCATATGTGCATCCAATTTCTAAGAAGACCAAACCAACAATAAAGGATTTCCGCCCTATATCCATATCTTCAGCTTTCGGCAAGGTTTTTGAGAGACTTGTTTTATATCATATGAAAAGTGAATTGATCAAATGTTATGGTTTGAATCAACACGCTTACAGACCTCATGGTTCAACTACCAGTGCTTTGGTGGCTATTCAGGACCATATATCATCGTCTCTGGATTGTGGAAGTACTCTTGCAGTTCGAGTGTTATGTTTGGACATATCAAAAGCGTTTGATCATTTGCAGCATAACCGATTGGTGAATTTTTTGAATTCCATGGGACTTCATCATGGATTTCTCAAGTGGCTGCTGTCTTTCCTGTCATCTCGATCGTATTGTGTGAAGATCAATGGGAGTTGCGGTCCATCAATCGTGGTTCCGGCAGCAGGTGTTCCTCAGGGTTCAGTGTTGGGCCCGTATTTATTTGCAGCTTTCATGGGATCAATCAACTTCAATTGGCCTCTTATTGAGTGTGTCAAATATGCGGACGATGTGACGATTGTCGAAACTATAGATCACACTACCCAGACTTTTTTGTGCATGTCAGATATAGAAGCTGTGTTCTCGAGAGCAGGACTTTCTTTGAACCTACACAAATGTAAAGAAATGATTCTACGTCGTTCTATTTTATATTCTGCTCCTATTTCTGTTCACTTCGAAAGAGTTGACATTCTCCGTATTCTTGGCTTCTCTCTCACAACGGCTCTTGGTTGGGAGGTGCAAATCAAGGACGTTTTGAAGAGGGCCTCTCGTAGATTGTACATTATTCGTTGCTTACGAGATTCTTTACGTAAAAATGATCTAATATCTGTTTATCATGCTATTATTACAGTTTTGTTTATTTATGCGTCGCCAGTATATGGAAATTTGTCGGTTGGTTTGCTGAAAAAATTAAACCGATTTCAAAAGAGAGCGCATCGTTTGATTTGTGATCAAAATTGTTCATGTAATAAGTTTGAAGATCTATCTTGTAAGTTTTTACACTGTGGCTTGAATTTTTTGCATAACTGCGAGAACCCATGTCACCCACTCCATGCCTTCGTGCCGAGCCGTCTAAGATATACCAAGCATTTTCGACTTCCGGCATCTCATACTACAAGACGCTTGAATTCCTTTTTTCCTTGGATTTGTGCTAAATCAAATGAACTCATGTGTAAATATTGACATTTCACTGACTTTTTTTCGGTTTGTATAATGTATAGCGCTCACGTACTTTTGATTTTCTTTAATGTATAAACTGATTTTCATTGCTTCAAATATATACACCTCTCTCTCTCTCTCCCATCCTCAAACTATATTTATGACTATGATGCTTGGTTTCAGGATCATCTAAATAGTCTGATAAATCATATTGAAGCCTTCACAAAAAAGGGTAGCAATTGGATTATAGATGATGTACAAAATATAGAGTTCAATGTAATAACAAGTCCAATACTGTCAGGTGGACAATCATTTCCTCTACCAAAGAAGTTAAAAAACTCTAGGGCTGTCATTAATGTTAATTCAAATGCAAATGATTGCTTCCTATATGCAGTTATATCAATATTTCATTATCATGAAGTACCTTATTCAAGGAATGAAGTAAAATCATATAGTAAGTGGACATCTGAGCTGAATATGGAAGGCATTTCCACACCAGTATCAATCAAAGATATTCAAAAATTTGAGAAAAATAATGATATTAAAATTAACATTCACTTTTATGACAATGGACTCAAAGGTGTTCGATACAATAGTAACTTTACTGGTAGGCAAACGGTTAATATTTTGCTAATTCTAAACAATGGAGCAGCACACTATTGTGGAATTCCAAAGCTGTCAAGATTGTATAGGAGAACTTTAAAAAGACATAAATACTTCTGCGAAAGATGCACTCAGTCATTCACATATAAGACAACACTAGAACGACACTTCCAGTTTTGCATTCGACGAAAAGCACAAATAGAAAAAATGCCGTCAGATCTAAAAGTACTAACAAGTAGCATGGAATATCAACTAAGTCCTCCTTTAGTAATTTTTGCAGATATAGAGTGCTACATTGATAATAAAATACATAAACCTGCGGCCATTGGAGCTTATCATGTCTGGCATAATGCCCTTCAATCGAAATTTTAAAACAAGTATTACCTCTTTGAGGGAGAAAATTACATTATTAGTTTCTTGCACCACTTAGAAACTGTAGCCAAAGACTTATATGACAACCAATGTGCAACAACTAGGCACCCAATGACACTGTCAGCGGATGAAAAAGCAAGCCATGAGAATGCAGAATGTTCAACAAATGTAAATCGAAATTCAGCGATGAAGTCATAAAAGTTCGTGATCATGATCATATCACCGGACGATATAGGCAAACATTATGTAGGAAATGCAATCTCCGGTTAAGACTTAACAGACGGGAGCTCCCCATATTTTTCCACAATTTAAAAAATTATGATAGTCACATCGTTTGCTATAAAGCAATTGGAAGAATGAAATCTTAGAAATTAGATGTTGTAGCAGCAACTGCTGAAAAATATATAACTTTATCCGCCAGTGTCTCTGTAAATGAATACAAAGGGAAGACAGTATACTTTAAACTAAAATTCTTAGACTCATATCAATTTCTAAGTGCATCCTTGAGTGAATTAGCCAAGGGCTTGCAAACGTATGAGCATGTAGAGATAATAAGGGTAGAATTTCCACAATTAACTGATAATGTTATATATCAGAAGGGAGCGCTTCCATATTCATACTTCAAAAACTTAAACACGTTGACGGAAGACTGTCTACCACCACAATTTGAATTCTATAATGATCGTACTCGTGAGCACTGTTCCGATAGTGAATATGAACACGCTAACAAGGCATGGATTGAATTTAATTGCAGCACATTTGGTGATTATATGCTGGCATATCTGAAGTTAGATGTTTTATTGTTGGCAGACATATTTGAAATGTTTAGAGCATTGAGTCAACGTGAGGATGAAGTCGACCCTGTACATTTTGTCAGTCTCCCACATCTTAGCTTTACCTCAGCACTAAATTTCTCTTCCAATGATCCCCACACTACATACAAGATGAAAATATGTACAATCTATTTGAACGAGGAATTAGAGGGGGTATGACTTTCACCAACATTCACCGAGCGCGTGCACGCATTGAAGAATTTGGAAATAATATACATGAAAGTCGATATTTGACCTGCTTAGATGTTAATAACCTTTACGGTTCTTCACTCAGTAGGAATCTACCCCACTCCAATTTAAAATGGTTGAATGAAAGTGAATTTGATAATTTTTTAAATGAAGAAAATGTTGAAAATATAGATGATGATGGTGAAATCGGCTACATTTTTGATTTAGATTTAGAGTATCCTGCAGCCATTCATGATGACACGCCGATTTCCCATTAGCTCCAGAAATGCAGATGATTGAAAAGAGAATGTTTTCACACTATATGAAAAATCTCCATGAAAAAGTAAGACCAAATACGCATTTTTATACTATCAAGAAACTTCTGCTCCATCAATTTGATAGGGAAAATTATGTAGCCCACTACTCAATTTTAAAATTTTACTTGACCATGGGCATGAGAATCAAGAAGATTCATAGTGGCATAAAATTCACACAAAAGCCTTGGTTAAAAACATACATTGATATGAACTCTCAAAAGAGGGCTCAATCAAGCACTGACGTCGAAAAGTCATTCTACAAATTGAAAATAATTCTTTATATGGTAAAACAATGGAAAATGTAAGGAGAAGGAAAAAATTTAAACTAGTCATCAATGAGAAACAACTACTGAAATTGTCAAATCATCCTCTCTATGTTCAACACAAAATATTTCATGAACATCTGGTTGGTATGGAAATGTACAAACCTTCAATAGTTTTAAATAAATTAATATATGTTGGTCAAGCAGTACTTGACTATAGTAAGTTGGAAATGTATCAATTATATTACAATGATCTAAAAGGATGTCCACTGATAAATAGAACGCGGCTTTGTGGAGGTGATACCGACAGTTTCTTCCTATGTTTATACACATCACCATCTGTCCGTCTGGAAGATATACTTCTATACTTCGGTGAAAAGTTTGACTCTTCAAACTATGACAGTCATCACCGACTATACTCAACTACAAACAAAGCTAGATTAGGTTGTTTTAAGGATGAGTGTGCTGGAAAGTTGCTTGAGGAAATGATCTTACTAAAACCGAAAATGTATTCAATGAAATATCTATACTCTACGAATCATAGCATCAAACGTGCAAAAGGAATTCAGAGAGCAGAAGTTAAAAAATTGAAACTTAATGACTATAGGAGTGTCCATTATAGTGAGAATGATACAACTGAAGATATGACAATTATAAATTCAAAAAATCACATAGTTAGCACAAAATCATTTAGGAAGCGAGGTCTTTCACTTTGGGAGGATAAGCGCTGTTGGCTGGATAAAAATTTATCATTACCATATGGACACTACACCCTAGGTCTTCCCCCACCGTCGAAGAGAAGGAGATGCCTTCCTGTCACAGGTGATGTAGAATAAGTCTAAATAAAAAAACAATACAATATTCCACTTGTAGTAGATCTTGCGATTGCTGCATCTTCCGACATGTAGCAACACTTACTAATACATAAGTAGTCTTACTAAAATTGAAATTTCTACATCTTTCCGATATGTAGAAATGATTACTAATAAATAGGTAGTCCTAATGTGAATGAATATGTGAAGAATTTGTACTCAACATCATTCCGATATGTTGAGCTAATAAAATGACAAACTTTAGGCAAACATTTAACTCAAATTTGAAACATAGCTTTCGGAACATGCCTCATTACATAAGAACATGGAAACTTAGTGACGTCCAAAACGTTCACATAACAAATTCTAAAAGAATAGCATTTCGTCATTCAATAGCAAATAGTGTTCGAAAACATCGTGGCGCTTGCATTAGTATTAACTCATTGTCTTCAATGAAAGACTTCGCTGATCTCATTGGCAACCATACGACTCGGATAAAGATTCCTCTCGATGACAAGGTATGGATAAAGTGTGATTCAACAGTCAAACTATACGTCTGCTCAACAAAACGGGAAGATGTTGAATATTTTCGTTTCAGTGACGTCACATGGGAAACCTTTACAAGGGAGATACTACCACAAATAACGTCATTCATTAAAGATGGAGGACATCAAACCGTTGGAAGTTGTAAATCGGATGTTAACTACAAAAGCAAACTCAAAACTCAATCTACAAGAGATCCAGAGGAATATACCCAACCGAAAACAATGTTTGCTGATAAAACGCAAATTGAAGCCGACAACGAGCTGGCATCTTGGAAGACCCTCAATGTTAACATGGAGGATTCAGAGGAAGGATAAATCTCTCACTATCCTATTCTTTCCAAATGGAAAAATCCAATGTATTGGAAGGGTCATGGAGGGTAATTTCTCATATCTACACTTTACTTTGGAACACTTACTTGGTGATTCATTATCTGATTGGAAAGTGAAGACAATGACCGTGTTGTGTGAATTGCACTATCACTATGACCTCGGTAAAGTTACATCATCACATAATCTAACTTATGAAGTGGAGTTATTTCCAGCAGCTCAATTGACTAACTGGCATCCATATCATGTTCATGTGTTCCATAATGGAAAGATTGTGATAACCGGCATTAAAGACATAAGTGATGTGGCTCCCATCATATGTGATTTGAAAAAATGTTTCATGAAAACCAAATTGTAGATTTTGTATATACGTGAATAGATAATGAAATATGAACATGTTTTTGTTTTCCTTAAATACCCTTGTTTTGGAAAAAGAGAGCAAGTTATTGATGCAACATAAAACTTTATTTCAAAACTGTTTCGACATATTTAGTAAGAATTACATCATTTTTATCACAGTCTTTCGAAAATAGTTCTAAAGCACTTTTACAGTTATTTTTCAACGGTCTCTCGTTGACAAAATAGAGTACATAGCCACCGCACATTAGAGATGTATTACTTTGAAGTGGGAACGATGTCACTTTCCTAACAGTCCAGGAGAACCTGTTCATCCATAATGCGATATCATGTAAACGAGGTCGATTAAGAGAGTCAAAATATTCGGCCACTTTATAACGATTGATGTTGCCTAAGTTACTCATCTCTGATAGCTGACAATCACGTCTCTCATTCTTGTTATCTCAACTTTGCTATCATAGATAGCGTAAATGAGACAAGTAATTGTTTTCTTCAAAGGTGACTCAAATGATACCTCCAGTCGTAGATTTCCGGGCTTTGTAACTCCTACGCTTTCACCACCTAGATCTGCATCTGCTGTGAAGTTGTACATAATGAAGAAGTAGCCGTTCTTGTACATATCCACTGTAATTCCATTTGAATCATCTGTATTAAACATGTTGAGGGCGGTGAAAGTAGAACCATATTCACGTGCGAATTTGCCATCTTTGAAATTAGGCTCACATGCTTTGCAAGATACAAATTTCCCATCCTGATAGAGTGCTAGTTTGCTAACATTAAAGTGTTGGAAATTGAATGGATTCTTTTCAAAAGCACCAATGAATGCCTCATTTTCCACAAATGTGATATACACCGCTTTTAGCATTGTAGTGGGAAAAAGATTTGGGTAGGCATGTGAGGATAATCCCGCACCAATTGTGAAGTTTGTCAACACACTGTGATTAACTGGATATATTGCATTGTTTTTCCTCAATCCTGTCGCATGCTCGTTGATGACTGACGGGTTCATTGTTACTCGCCTTACATTGAGCACGGCATTACTTATGTTGACGTGATAGTTTGTAGCTCCAAAAGCCATTAACGCGAACTCAGGATTTGCACAAATAAATTTTATTTGCATTTTAACCTGTGATAGCAGATATCTAGATTGACGAAGGAAATCAAGATAGACAGGTCATTTCAAGTATAATTCCTTTGAATCCGCTGTTAAATCCATTCGTCTTTTTAACCCTGTATTTGAGACATCATCAAATTTCCCTTGCTGATCATAATACCACCCAGAAACTTGCAAGTGTGACTGTTTAGCTTGCTTTTGAAATTGCGATATTGTATGTATGTATGCTCCATATGGATATCCTCGATCCCCTCCTTCAATCTGTTTGTCATTCAATATTAGATACACATCTGAGAACAGACTGGCAATAGGAAGATTTGCCAATCCCACTTTATCCTTAGATGAATCAATATTTGTACCATCAGTCTTCTTAATTTGTATACACAACTCTAAATCAATGGACTGACAGTCAATATGATCTTGAGGATTGGCAGGTATATCAAACTGAATAGGCTGTTGGTTACCATCGATATTTGTTGTGGGGACTGTCTACAATTGTTGAGGAGATGATGTCTGTCTGATGAGGGGGAGAATCAAAAAAACACAAAGCCGAATTGATACTCTGCATCGTATTAGCTCTACAAATATGTTGTCTTCCTTCGTTTTGACTTGTTTCTGGTCGCTGTGGAATTTCGTTTGCGCTTTCTTGTTTTCACTCGACGTCTAGATTTAGAACGTGCTGCTCTAGTCGGCTTTTTACTTTTCCTGCGTCTTTGCTTAGTAACTCGACCGGATCCAACTTGTCTTGACTTCCTACGCTTCTTCCGAACTGTACGGCTCGTCTTTGTTAAATCATCTAATGCGTCTATGGCAGATTGCTGCGCGCACATTTTCGTAGATTCACCGATATCCTCACATTGAACCGCATCAGCTGCAACATTTGCACCAAAATCTAAAGCCCTGCTTCCAACACGCTTCATGATTGGTACGCCATACTTTTTGAGTGTTGGAAGAACCATACGTCTTAGTGCACCGAATATGCCTCCTCCAACTTGTCGTCTACCTCCAACAAACACGGGATAACCGCTCTGATATGATGGACTACTGTAAATGCCTGTCATTATGACTATTGAATAACTATGGAAGTCACAATAGCGTAAAGCCTTATTCTCGTGACCTAATATGTAGGGTCAAAACAGTAACACCACCACAAAACGGTACTACTTCTCCTGCGTCATCATGAATTGATATGTCAATTCTATTGATGTAATTTCGGCTGATTGGTAGATACATTGTGTTAAAAAATTCTGGATTGATTAGTTGCTTCCTTACGGATGAGAGAGGAAATGTGCGCAGAAGTGGGGCCTCAATGTCGCCAACCCTTGTATATTCAATAATGTTACAATAGACGTATAAGTTACTTATATCACGCTCTAGTGATGGGGCTGTATCGCCTATTGATGTGCCTTCATAAATTGTTGATTTTGAGAATCCCAATGTGGTCGTTAACACGCTATCCAGCTTGATAAGAGAGTTCTTCCCTACCTTTAATATCATGCGTTTCTTATGTGGATCATAAGAAAAGTGATATTCATCTGCATTAAGGTAATCTACACCAAACTCATTTAACTTTGTACACAATTCAGATGGCGTTTTCAAGCCTTCAATGTTCAAATTAACTCTTTCTACAAGTTCACTGGAAGTAGACAAATCATCACCCAATATGTCTTCGCTGTATACGTGGATATCCCATGAAGCATTTGTTGATGCTTTGAGTTTAGAAGAGGACAATTGAACCTTGAATGTATCATTTAATTCTGTCAACCAAGGTGCGCTTTCAAGGCCCTTAAACATCCCAATCATTTCAGATCCGAATTCAATAACAGCGGAATCAGACTTTTCCAATGGTGTCTTTTTACTAAAAACAATAAATTCTGCCTCCGTTTCAACAGTAAATAAAGTTACTTTCTCTTTCTTATATTCACAAGTCATTATCGTTTCTGGCACTGATCCTTGAAACTTTCTTGCAAAGTCTTCAACTCTTCTAACGACCTCAAATTGATTTTTTACTCGGATGCTCCTTTTTTGTAATGCATACAATGGCACAATTCTACATTCAAAATCAGTGACTTTCCTCTCCGAATTCCACCAACGTCCATTGTACCAATACCTTGATGAGAAAGTTGTTCTGGAATACCCAAAAGTATGACTCAAATCCTTACCTAATACAAGAAGAACATGCTTCCCTTCCTTCATCAATTTTGTTGACCCCTTTATGACTGGTTTGTAGAATTTATTCAAAGTCAGCTTGAAGAGATCATTTATTCGTTCAAACATTCTACCGATTTCCTTTTCTGTATCTTGCAATTTCATTGTGGGAACCTTAGAATCAAACGTTGACGTTGCAAATACCTTTTGAATTTTAATCATGTTTTGGACAGATGGTAAAGATGTTGAAAAAGGATGTAAAGTTAGATGATGAAAAGCCCATGTACCATGTAGACTATTGTGAAATATGCGAAAACAATCATCCTTCTCTCGTACTTCTTTATGTAATTCAAAATAATTGTTTTTTAGCAAACTGATATCGTTGTAATAAGTAATTTCAGTCAGAGCAACTTAATGGGGTCCATGCAGAGTAATTGGATTAGCGAATTCAACAGAGTATAGAGATGGTTTGTTACTTGGGAATATCTTGGGGTTGCTATTGCTTGGAAGAATGATGTTGAAGTTAGTGGACATGTTTAACTCATATCTGGAAGAAGTCACATGCTATATTAGCTTAAAAGTTACGAGTGTCTCCCACCTCCACATTTTGTAGATCCTGGTGCGTTATCCAGCAATTGAATGAATCAAGATATCCTTTCCATTTAACTAGATATTTCCTTTGATTGCCATGACCTTTCCTCCCAATTATTTTGTCAATCATATACACCTCTTCACTTCTGTCTACTACTTGCAATTCTTAAGAGCAAAATTTTCCTTCAATTGGATTGCCATGGTAATCTATTAATTTATACATGGTGAGTTTAAATTTTCTATTTACTTCATCCACAAAAACTCTTCTTCAGTCCAATTAGGTAGATACCCCTTCTCAAAGGTAGACTTAACCTTTGAAATCCGAACTCTACCACCAACATTAATTTTCCTTTCATTGGAAATGTTTTTCGCTTTCTTATCATACAATCGAAGCCATACATCCATCGCATTATCTGGGTAACATCAACTGGTTTCATCTTAATGATGCGATGGTAGCTTTCATTGTAATTCTTAACAAATTTTTGCAGCTCACCTACCCAAACATGTGTATTTTTTGCAGTGAAATAGCGCCATATTTTTGTCTTCAGTGTGCGATTGAACCTCTCAACCATGGCAGCTTTATAAGCACTTTTGACACTAAACAATTCCACATTATGACTTTGAAGGAGACTTCGAACATGAGAGTTTTCGAATTCCTTCCCTTGATCAGTCTGTATTCTTTGCGGAACACGCCCCTCATCGAAACTGCTCTGAAAAGCCGTTTCAACTTCAGGTCCTCGTTTAGATTTCAGCGCGCGTGCCCAAGCATAGCGAGATAAAATATCTATTACGGTTAAGATGTATTTATAGCAATCATTGTACTGTGATATCTGTTGCATGTCAGCCAAGTCCGCTTGCCATTGACTATCTATATTGTTAACAACATATTTTCTCGTTGGAAACCGCTTTCTCGCATTTTTGTGAAGAGTGCAAGTCGGTTGACTCCTTAACCACTTCTTGACTTTCTCTATTCCCACACCTGCTGCACGAGCTAGAACCTCCGGACGACTGAAACTTGCGGGGTGATTTAAATCGTAATAAATCTTTCTGAGCTTCACTGATGTACTCATCGTTTTTGTTCTCATTTGCACGCGTATTACTCGCACAGCAACTGCTAAAACAATTGATATCAACCTCTATGCCCTCTTCTCCTTTACCTTCGAGCGCAGATTTCAAACAACAGCAAAATTTTTGTAACGACATGATATGAGAGAGGCAAGGCTTGATTCATATTTGCTTAATATTTGCTATACTCCTTGCAAACACGCATTGAGCGCCTAGTAGCTCTTTTTGGTTGCATATCATCGGGATCATGAAGCTCTCGCTTGACCGCCATCGTGGGTGTTTTACTTTTTGATCCATCTTGTAAGTGACCCTTATCCAACTCATTCACAGTCGGTCCTCCAATAATATTGTGAGGTACATTTTGATCAGATAAAATTTTCTGAAAATATGACCACCCTTGTGGTGCACCTAGTTTTCGACTTACATCTCTGACGGCATATTGTAGAAGGTCATCTATGTGACTATTTCTAATAACATCACCAGTTGTTTCATCTTTTATCTCCCCTCTCTCATTGAACTTCACATGTGGATCAATGAAGTCAAATAATCGCTCAGCGCGCACACGATATGGTCGCGGTGTTGACAAGGTTATAAATCGTCGCAACTTGTCACGAATCTGTCGCATCTCATCAATGTTTTCAGCTGCTAACTGCATTCGTCGATAGGGATCCTTAATCTTCTGAATTTCCATATCATTTTGTGTTAGTTCCTTAAGTTGATTCGCAATAGGTTGATCTATATTTTTGACTTCCTGTGCACTTTGTAATGTAGTCAATTGTACATACTCCTCTTGAGGAATGACTACCATCTTTGAATACGACATGTTTGAAAAAATAAGGCAACAAAGTACATTGCTTAAAACTAACTGTGAACCGAGAAAACTGTCATTGGTTCAGCGGAATTAGGTATGATATTTGTTCGAAATCGAAGTCGTTCCGGACATTCCTAGGTTAGATCAATAAATAGATAGCCATGTGGTTTCTTTGTTACATATTCATATATTTTTGAAAGTACTTTAGGTTGTTGAAGTAATATCTGTCTACTGAGATGATGCATCTGACTGCTATCTCTTGGATTTTTAAATATTGCCAAATAATGTGTATTCAAACTTCTAGTTCTTTGCTCTTTCCCTCCATCGAAGATGTTTTGGGTAATGTAGATAATAAAAGCTTCCCTATCATGTGCAGTTTGAATGAACATTTCAGTTACATCCTTTGAAGATTTGCTTTCACGTAATAGATCATCTAATACTAGTAAGTCACCTGCTTTGATATTCTCAGTTGATGGCAACCCTTGCTTCACCTCATAACCTTTCTGGCGAAGTGCAAAATGTAGTTGTGGTTGAAAAAAAATCCATAATACCATTTGACTCTCTTAATTTCCTTGTTAAACATTTCATTTCTATATTGTAGCAATTGAGTTACAAATGAAGTTTTACCGGACTGACTTGGTCCAGCGACACACATTGTGCGATCAGTGAATAGACGAAAATCTATCATCTTATAATTCCATTAACATTAAACTCATCATCCCGCTAATTTTGCTTAGAACAACAAAACAGACACATGTTCCAGATCACGTTTATTTACATTCGGAAAAGAAACTTTCAAGTTACATTTACAAATTAAAACATTTGTGTTTCCTCATCACAATTAGGATTATAGAAAGTTTTGAAGTCAGCATCTTGGCGCTTCAACTTCTATTTAGGATTCCCATCTTTAGATTTCCGCCCTCGCTTTTTGCTCTCTTCCTTCCCATCACTTGAAGCAGTCTTATCAATGTTAATTAAGCATTTATCAATTGGTAGTGGTTCATAGACTAGTTGAAGAACCTTCATTTGTAAAGATGCGACTTTACCAGTCGAACCATGTGAGCCAATATAAAGTCCGGTAACGTGCACTAAGCCCATATAGCGGCCCCGTTTGAGATCCTCACATTCCATCGCGTTTGTAAAGAGATCGAATGCTTGAAAATGATCCGATAGTTTTAAAAACAGTGTATCGAATGAGTGGGAGCACTTTCAGGCAGCTCAACACATTCTTTCGCGAAGGAGTCAATAGTTTTAAGAATCACCTGTTGCCATTTTGGAAAAGTCACTCGCATTTGTCTCATATTGCTATACCCTGATGTAGACATGCCACTACTGTGGAAGAATGGAACTTGAAGATAAAAGCCATCATCACCATAATTCAAGGTTTGAAAGTACAATCTATTTCCAATCCCTTGCACCTTTCGTGTCGGACGAAGCTTCAAGAGATCTTTCTCAAAAGCGTCACTTTCCTCTGATTGTATACATTTTCTGAGTCATGTTTCAGCAAGTACTAATTCGGAGCTTTCATCCAGCGCAAATGAATTGTCACTTGAAAGTGATTAAATATCATTAAAGCATCTTCCTTATATACACCTATATATGACTCATCAATCAAAGTGATGACTTGTCACTTTATGATTCGTTAACGTTATATTAACATTGCAGCAGTTGCTGCAATCCTTCCAAGCGGACTATTGATTACACCATTAATACTGTTTCCAATATCATTTAACATACTTAGAAACCCACCACCACCGCGCTGAATTAAGTTTCGTCTTTTCTTATCACTACTCCTTGGATTTGAAAACTTTTTTATGCTATTCAAAGAGCCAGCATTCAATAGAGGCTTGTAAATAGGTAGACATTTGTGTATTGCAAAAGATAAATCGCGAATAAAATCATCACTTGAATTTTGAATCAATGTACACTTCTTCTTATTATTATGTATCCTGTTTAACTTTCGCAACGCCTTTTTAAACTGACTTTAAGGTTTGAAGGAGCGTTTCGATTGACGAGAAGATGCCTTCCGTTTTACAGACATTTTTATTCTAATATGGAAATAGCTAATACAATTACAATTTTTGCTTTGTACTTACAACATTATACACAAAAGTTTACAAGCATTCACATATCACGTAGAGTTTGTTGCTGGTACTTATAAAATTACATAAAACACTTAACAAGTTGTAGACGGAAACTGATACACACTCACATCGGCTAGAGTCTGATTTGTAGCAGTTATGAGCTGCTCAATGTCTTTCATTAGATGTTTTGAAACAGGACAGCATATACAGCAGGGCTTTAAATGGAAAGTCTTTAAAATATTGGCAAAGTATGCCCGCAAACTGATCACCTCAGAATGTCCTTGAGCAGCCACATTGATGCTTACTGATGGTGGTCCACTGAACAAGTCCAGTTTACATTTCTCACCCTTCTCGTCAAAGTAGCTGGAGGTGATAATGTCATGGAGACATGTGTTGTGTTTCCGTTGGATACTGCTGCAGCAACAGCGAGAGTATTCCGGTACAATCTCAGTTTGAGCTAGGGGGCGAAATACTTCATTGAGCAAAACTCTTGCAACTCGTGTAAGAGCGTTGTTCACGACTCTCATTAACATTCTCTGCACCACAACGTCCTCTCCGCAGCGGAAATACTTCACTATTTCCTCCATCAGATCCACCAAATCCGCTTTATAGCCAGTTATATTTACGGCAGAATAAAATATATTACCGGTGAAGAGTTGACTTCGGTGAATTATTGAAATGGAAATGTTGGTAGTGAACGACATGCTGATTGACATTGTATTAGTCTCAAATTATGCTTGAAATAGAACGGTACAATGTCCTCCTTATATAGAAAAGCCACACAAAGATACAATAGTGACCAATCACAGACGTGCATGATGACTCATCATGTACGATATACAGTGACTGTTGAAAATATTTATTGATCAAAAAGGGGACAAGATGAAGTTTCAAAGGGTACATAACATGTAGAACACATACGGCTATGAGAATATGGTAAAAAGAGAAGGGATCATTCCTGTTTAAAACATTTAACGCAGTTCTGTTCACATAATAATTTAAATGTCTCTTCTTCTAATTTCCTTCTAAAGTCACTTTTATTGGGAGAACTTTTTATTAAAACACTGTCAAATGTCTCCTTCTTTCCATATCGTTACAATTTGATCCTCCTAATTTCACTATCATTGCAGTGTAGCATGGAGAAATCCTCTATCCACCTATGATCCAAATTGTGATTCATAGCATGCTCATCTAGATCCATTAGTCGATCAACTAAATCACCAGCGTTGATATTTTCGCTGAGATTTGTTACAGTTTCTATAGCTTTGAACGAATATCCAAGGTCTCTTGCGACAACCCACGACGTTGCGATACTAGTCATCATTATGTATGTCATCAAACAACTATCTCATATTTATAGCATAGTTTGTCTACGTAAAAAGGAAAATCAATGTGACTGTCATCTTGATTACAATGGTTGCAATAGTCACAATAGTCGCAATTGAGCAAACTCATTCAAAATCAAACAGAGGACATCTATTGGTACGTACCCAAGTACTCAGAACCAAGTCACACAAGTTCGCTCATAGACGTTCCGAAACGCAATGTACTCAACCCAGTCTACCAAACACATGTACCTATCCAAGAAGACAGAAGTCATGCATGTTCCTATTAATAACACTGAATTATACATGTACCCATCCATGTTCCTATTAATAACACTGAATTATACATGTACCTATCCATGTTTCTATTGATAACACTGAATTTTACATGTACCTATCCATGTACCTATCCCTCTCATAGTAGGGCACAATTTTCACTACTACTGTATGATAACAATTTTTTGAGTCGACACATTAGACTTTGACTGAAAACTGCAAACGCTTTATATCAACGATTGCTTTTAACAAACTAGACCCGATCTCTCCATGCTTAAGTTTTGAATTGCCGCATTTAAAAGCATGTCCCAATACATTAAGGATTCGTGAACTGACTGCTGCAAAGTTCACTAAGGTCCGCGTAGAACTTGAGTCCGAATTTACTTACTAAGTTGCATTCTTGATTTGCAGTAAACCAGACCTGAGTTTCTAACCGATTTGCGAAACCTTTTTGTGTTTTGCGACACGATTTTAAGGTAAATATTTTAGCGAATTGTAGAATTGGATTCTGTAATCGATTTAATTATGCTAGTTTTCCTCATTTGTATTCATTGGTTCTTTATTTGCTTTTTCATTAATTTCTGAAAGTTTCATAAATACTTGGGCTTTGCGGTTCTCAGACGAGTGAACCGAAATGTGCAAACATGGATCAAATTGACAATTCACCACATATTTTCAAATCCGAGTACAATTAATTGATTTATCTGTTATGTTAGACACATCAGGTTGGAGAGAAAAATATTTTAAGCATGCAGTATAATTAATCCAGCTAGGAGAACATTATTCAATTCTGTTTATCAATTCAATTCAAACTTAAGGTGAACTTTATAATGAAAATTGAACCTTTAAAAAATCACGGTTTTATCATATGATAACCGATGCATTTCCTGTTGTCGAGAAAAATCCAAAAAATGAGAACGTTAGATAATTCAAGTTCATAACAGATCATTTTAGGCAATGAAATCTAATTCCCGCGCCCTCAGAATTTCAGAATCTTATTGCGAATACTGCGAACCTTCCTGTTTCTCCTCTTCCCATGACATTGACCATTGGCATTCCTGCTTCAAATGATCCGCCCAAATGATTTTTTGGCATCAGGTAACACTGCCACAACGCAGAGAGACTGCATGAAGTCGACTGATGTCGAAATGTTGACGTTCTTCCATAGTATTTTGTAGATTGCGGAGATTCGAATCTTAATAACATTGCTTCGAACCATTCTATATGTCCTCAGGTATATCTAAAGAGAATGACAACAATTAAGTCAATACAAGACACCAACACCCTTGATTCCCTGACCGCGCTCGCCCGACCTAGGAATCGATTGGAAGTCCACGGTGGAAACCAGCTCGCACCTTCTTCACTAGGCCACGCTGACGGTTCAAAAGGAATGCGAGTGAAGGCAGCAGTCATCTCCAAGCGATATCGACAGCTTATTGTCCTATTATTATTGACAGAACGCTACCAGCATTTATGTTGTAGCGAGACAGCATAGCAGCATGTCATTCAACTACGTCACACAGTAGGTTGACAACATGGGTCTGCCACAGTACATTGAATATCTAAAGAGGGTAGTTATGGGTTATCTAACCCCCAGGTTTTCAAATTAGTCTTAAATCTGCAAAAATCAATCAATCGTCACCAAACTTCAGGTTAACGTATTTAACTATATTTTCTACCCACATACAAAATTTTATGCAGATCAGACTGTTTGTATGAGAGACGATCACGTGAAGTGTAGCGAATTCTGCAGCTTGATCTGACTTCGCCTGTTCGACGCATTATTATTACTCGTGTGTGCATTGCTCTCTCTCCCTCTCCGTCTCATCCACTGTTATTTGAAATCTTCCCACAAGCACTAACTTGCCCACATTCATTAAGCCAAGCATATTGATATAAGGGATGTCGTCTGGTCATCATCGCTTCACGAGTTGTCGGGAAATGACTTTGTCGACCTCAAGTGCTTCCTGCTCCGACGGTGGGGTCATAAGAAGCCAGATCAAGCTGCCGGCATCGCTGCACTTCAAGTTATCGCTCCTAATTCAAAAACTACTTGTCCGATTTGCCCAAATTTTGGCATGTAGGTAGAGAATAACCTCACTTACATGTGCTTAAAATTTTTTTGACGATTGATTCATTTCTACGGATTTTAGACAAATTTGAAAACGTGGGGGAGAGATAACCCATAAGTACCCTAAAGAGAATGACAACTATTAAGTCAATACAAGACACCAACACCCTTGATTCCTCGACCCCACTCGCCTGACCTAGGAATCGAACCGAATTCCACGGTGGAGACGAGCTCGCTCCAAAATTAGACTCTTCCTTTGTTGTACTCGTGCATGCTTCTAAAAGAGTCAATCAGAAACCCAATGTCTGGTCTGCCACACAGTATTTTAGTCATTGAGATTTGCAATTAGCAAGTTACTGAAATTTCGACGGTCACTCATTAAATATCACTTTAAACACACTACTGGCAAATCGTCTAAGTTAGTGTGCCTGCAATAATTAACAAATACTGCTTTTTACAAGCACAACGTAAAAAGACAGCATTTATTAATTATTGCGGGCGCACTAGCTTAGGGGATTTGCCATTAGTGTGTTTAAAGTAATATTTAATGAATGCCCGTCGAAATTTCAGTAATTTGCTTATTGCAAATCTTAAAACTCCCCGTGCATGGCTGCAACTTCAAATAGGGAGTCGTGTCAATGTTGAGACATGCAAACCTTACTGATGATTCCTCATACTGGATGAAATGGCAGCTATCTAGGCATGTTCCCATTTTTCAACGCAGGATGCAAATCAATATTAAATTATTCTACTTACAAGTTAAGTCATTGCAATTTTTAGAATTTTTTGTTGCATTTCCTTATAATATGTGCTTTCATCCACTTTTAAAGAATTTCATTACAGCCATCGTAGAGACGTACAGGCCATGATGAGCATGATGAGACTCATTTGCAAGTATTGGAAAAACAATATTTAAGACGACCTAGTGTTTAGGCGACCAACATGTACATGTATGTCTCTTTCATATTCTTAGGACCACTGGAATTTTCCTATATTTTCCTCATACTATTTGCATTGAACTCTTGCAAATATGAGCGTCTGTTATGAAAGATAGTTGCCCAACATTCAAGATTTTTTAGTTAAATTGACTATGGCACCACAGTCTAGAGCACGAAGCAACTTTATATTTCGGCTATACTTTAATAAAAGCCTCAGTGTAACCGGTGCACCGGTGCACCGGTGCGAGCAGGTGCAGCTAGCGCTCAGTCCTAATGAAATCGACAAGAGTGAAAAATCTTTAAGGCACTATAATCATGAAATAAACAATGGTCATCATAATTAGTATTGAAAAACCTTCATTAGTATCACAAAGGCAATGTACGCCTAAAGTAACGCACATATAGTAGTATAGTAAATGTATATTGAAATGAATGAAAATCAGTCGATACAAGGTAATTGCAACTCGAAATAAAGGTAAGTGAAAACATATACACTGACAGAATTAGTGATGCTTTAAGCACATAAATTGTTGAATAAAGAAATGCACGAAGGAATGAAAGAATTTTGTCGTCGAGAGGATCGTATACAAGGCATTGCGAGTTTCTTCGTCCGTTCAAGAACTTTTGGCATAAGATGGTTCAAAAGATGGTCGGGACTCATCATTGAGCGGAAAACTTTTAAAGCTTGATGGCATATTCGAATGAAAAGAGGGGTAAAATAGTCACAGGAACAATCAGGACCGCAAATTAGTCGGTGACTACGACGCCTAACTTTCTCAAGCTTTTCACTCTCCTGTTTAGGCAAACCGATAAGAAATGGGTTGCAAAATTCTAATGTAGTTACAACAAACGAATAGTATAATGTAATAAGCTCGTTTTTTGAAACAAATACTTTGAGCTTCCTTAAAACATACAATTTTTGAGCTCTTTTACAAATTTCATCAACATGAATGCTCCATGATAAGTCTGGAGTGTACACAATACCCAATATTTTCATCTGTGGAACCATAGAGGTCGAACATTGAAACTGATTCTGTTTCTTTTTGTTGAACACCATACACTTAGTCTTCGAAGTATTAAGTGTCAAACCATTCGAAGAACACCAAGAGTAAATATTGTTTGTTTCTGACTCAATAATTTCGTCTATATTTGATGTTTTCGTAACGGGAGCCAGACACATGACATCGTCAGCAAACTTAACTAGTAAATCTTCACGATAGTGACTCTTCAAAGTACGCATGTGGGATGCAAAGAGGAAGGGCCCTAAGACTGACCCTTGCGGCACCCCTGATACAGCATGTTGAGGTTTGCTCAGAGTACCATCATGGAGACGAACTATTTGTGTTCGATTACGAAGATAGCTTGCACACCATTCTAAAAATAAGATCGGAAGGTTACCATCAGACAAGGACTTAACTAATGATTTGTGATTCAAATGGTCAATTCATATTGTCAATTTCCGATTTGGAAGAAATTAGAATGGTTTCCAGGAATTCTTCCGGCAGCTGCAATTTCTCTCACAAAGCTGTCGCGACGTGTCTTGATCTCATTTCTTGCTTTCGTAAGAGAAAGTGCACATGCTTCCTGTCACCCGATTATCGTATTGTCATTCAGTGATGTACCAGTAAATCGAATTAGCATCTATTGAATTTCACAATATTGCGAGATATCGAAATTCTTCATGACCTAATTTTATCACTAATTCTTATATTCATCTTCATTTGTCATTAAACGCTTGCATTTATGCCCATCAGAATTCTTCACTGATATTCATTATGGGAGTTGAAGTCATTTCTTCCTTCCGTCAACTCCCATCTGCGTCTCGAGTTTCGAATGATCCGCGCTATAAGGCAGTAAAATGACCGTTCCTTAAAATATCAATGTATTTAGATAGACAGCGCATCTCTGGCTATCGATTGCTTCAGCAGTGTCACTTTTTCAGATTGGACTTGTGTTTCTTGCATGCACAAATTTTGCAAATGAGATTCGCAAATAGTTTATCCATTTTAATGACTTTATTCTGGTTCAGCCACGGAGATGGATTCATTTGCGTTTGGGTTCAAAGTAAATAATCTTTTCTGTCAGTTCAGCTGACCTGTAAGCATCTACTGCAAGCACAGAATTAGATTGTTTAACCGTATCACTTTGCTTGAAGTGCAAACTGATTCAAAGCTATGGCACATCCAGGAACTTACCAAGTGGGCAAAAGGAAATTTTTAATACCTTACAGAGATCGGAAAAATAGTCGTGCGTCGTTTGCGGATTGCTCTGAATTCCTTCAAAATGCTCTGATTGCTATGGTATTATATCAGCAGATTATGCCATTTCATTAACGTTACATGCTCCAATGTCTCCTTTCTATTCAAACAGAAGAAGAGACGACCTGTCTAATTCTGTGACTGTAAGTATAATTTACTTGATCTAAAGTGACAAACATAGATATCCGACTTTTCGCATTGTTTAAGTTAGTGTGCTAGCATCATAGAGATGGATAACAATAAAACCGTAAAGGTAAAGCAATACACAAACATGACACAAAAGTGCCACGCATTTTCACTTGGATATATTTGTCACCGGCTGAATCATTGGGCTAGAATCAGTCACATGTGCAATTCTAAACTTTTCATTGGTTCTTCATGCCCCAACTTAGTTCCCAAAGTTGGCCCGCTGCGCGGCGACCTTGAGTCAATTTCCATTGTGGTCAACTTCCGATGAACAATCTATTTCTATGGCTAGGATGGACTACAGCTGCTTGTTGATGGCAATTTCAGCTGCTCGGCGTCGACTAATAGATCTGGATAAGAATCAAATTTGTGAAATTTGAAGCAGTTGAAGATTTGTGGTGTAAAGAGATAAGATGTCTTCAACTCTACTTTACTAAAATGATTTTCGAATGAAGGAAATTATTGTAACCGTGATTCTTTACAAAATATACTGACAAGGTGCCGGTACCTTCCCATAGCCAACCACTGGAAGCCTCCATCGTCTGTCTGGACAATTCATGTCCACAACTCCACAACGAAGCATTGATTTCAATATAAATGTCCGTTCTAGTTCATTGTTATCATAGAGTGTCGGAAAATTGTCTCAAGTTGGCCAAAATTTTGGGTCTACCCAAGTAAAATGCCTACTTAATCTAAATGTGTTCAGTTTCATGAAAAAGGTAAATGAATATCATAAGAAATGACCTGAACACACTCCCATGTCAAAAATTGTGGATGTAGACTTACTATTTTTCTCTTAATCGGAGACAATGTGGGAAACTTCATTTTTACCGACAACTTAAGTCCATTTCCCACAGGATTTACTTGCGTTTTTCTTTCATTCTATTTGACAATAAGAGGAGGAACCGTGCAAATATATATTTTTGGAAAGATTCCTTTTCTTTGGCAACTTAGTGAAATTAAGCATTAAGGAAAACTTTCAAACTACTAGTTTTTACATGAATTATATTGTTATCACAACTTTATATAATCTGGATGAATCGATGCATGATTTCCGAATACTACTCAAAGAAATTACATGACAATTCCTTTGATTCTGTCTAATTTAACAAAATACAAGATACCATGCTTCTTACTTAACTGCAAGCACATGAAAATGACTTCAACAATGCTGCTCTTTCATTCCATTGTCATTTTGACTTCAAAACAATAACAGCAATATCATTCCTGAAAGATTCACAAAAATTGCAGACACTTATGAGTAGCATGGACTGTCTCCCATATGTACTGTGTTTTCATTGTCTCAATATATATTGCTAATTTATGAAATGCAATTAGAACCGATTCAATAACAGATATATTTAGCTTAGAAAGAAAATGACAATAAATAAGCATGAATAGACAAATGAACAAATTTGAAATTACTAATGTAAAGCAAATGATTGAAGAGCAAAATATGAATGCATAAGGGTAACCCTGTACATACTGAAAATAAAATATAAACTAGACCTTGTAAAATAAATAAATGAACCTTGTTTATAATTGGGGGCACCTTTGGCACGGAAACTTTCTTCCATGTGGCCGAGTTGCTATTTATCCCACTCTCATACTTTTTTCGTGAGCGTATAGTAAGAATACAGAGTGTGCATATTTTGAAAGTCATAGATTTTACTCAACCAAGGTCTGATTTTGCTCCCTCACTACAGAAGATTCCATAAGGAGGAATTCACACAGGATTCATGTTTCTATTGCATTTCCTAAAGTGAATTTATTTACATTTTGACGTATGGATTAACACTCGAGCCTCTTATGTTGAAAGAAAAATCGAATTTGCTTTCTTTTGGAAGGAATAAGTCAGTACCCCTGTACTTTTTCCTCAACCCTTGCTGCGCAATATGTGAATCATGCGACGTGCATTCTGCATGTAAATAAAACATTGACTTCGCCTTGACTTGTGATCGCCGCTGATAATGGAATGACTGTAGATTCGATCAAGATTGCACGTTCGTTCAAGAAAATTAACGTCATGTGAGGTAATTAGAGTAGCCGCCTTCTATAAATGGCAATGGCATTAAAACAGAAACAAATACTGTTCGCCTAAATTCCTTAACTAGTCTGACATTTTTCTAACTAGAAGATGCCAATATGTCACAAACCATGCTCACACGTCATCTTCAGGTGAACAACACGCTAACTCACATATTTATCAATAGTGGAGTTCGATAATCAAAGACGCGAGAGACAAGACTAGCTATGGGCCTGAAGTCTTTTTCCAATTTTCCCATTTCTTAATCCAAATCAAAAGATGTATAGACTAATGTAAATGCACATCCTAGTTGGATTCTTAGTTCTTACACGCTAGGCACGAATCACGCGCATAAGAAGCAGACCTCATCGTAATCAAAATTAATTACATGTGAAAAAAACCTTGTAAGCGTAAAACATGGGAAGTTAGAATATACATTAATAATTTAGGAGTCTCAAAATCATAGAGAATAAGTAGCTACATTTAGGAAGATAATCGATGCAGTTTTGTGGGCGTATTTTGCTACTTCATGTCTGCATGCTCTGATAATTTGAACTAAGTCAAATCTATAAGTCGACTTAATCGCTTATCGCTCTCATTTGGCTATTGTTAATAATTACAAATTGCAGACTTTTCTTAGCTCATGACAAAAGTGCAACCGAAATTCATCAAGCCCTGTGAATTGAACTAACATTTTTCTTATTTTGCTATCTTTGATGACAAAAAACGATATAATAGTTATTTAAATCATCACATATTTATCCATTACAGCGGATATACTAAAATTGACTTAAGTTATTCATGATAAATGATTAAGTCAATTAATTTGATGCTCACTCAGTATTTTGGCGCAGCTCCTTTAGACTTCAAGGTTCCACTTTAAAATAGTCTTTTACAAAATGCTCCTGAAACTAAGTTTTGAAAAAACTGCGCTAGGGAAAGCCACAAAATGGAATTTAAGTAACAGAAACGACTTCAGCAACATTCAAAACCTGGGATTCTGTTAATGTTCTAGCCAGAAAGTCAGTAGTCTCTGACAGTTCGTAGAAGTAGACCTAGATAGACCTTTCAAACTGTCAGAGGCTATGGAATTTTCGGCTGAATAGTCAATATTTAAGTAGCATGAAGCTTATCAGACATGAAATGCAATGAAAATTTTCTGATAAGAATTTCACAGCATTTAATTGAAAAGAGAATTAAGTTGATTACCAAGGAAATGACATTATTGAATTCTCTTAGGTATGATTTTGTGATTTACTAAATTAAGTCATATTTTTGCTCTGAATAATATCATGAGACCATTTACAGGAATTTTTAAAATTAACTGTGTTCTTTGGCTATACCATTTTATTTTCGAAGAAATATCCAGAATTGTTTTAATTGATCAATGACACTGATACATGCTAGTGTTTTTATCAGTTCGAAATCTATATGAAACGCATTTCATATCACTGCTTGATCTTTAGCTGGAAAATTAATTTTTATGAAGCGCAATTTAAAGCAGTACTTTATATTTTACTGAAGAAAATGCTATTGATATATATCAGACTGCTTCATTTTATGAAACAAATCCCTGGCCATATAACGCCAATTTTCAGGTCTAGAAGAATTCGTGCGACATATTTAACGAACTTAGTGTTAAGGTAAGTTTATAGTCTGTGCGAATCCTCGACGCACAGTTGTGCGTTCATAATTTGATTGACATACGCACAGCTGTGCGTCAGAACTTCGCACAGCTGCGCGTCGGAAAATTCAAATTCATAGATATCATGCCTTTGTTGATTCTGATGCACAGCTGAAATCAGAAGCTCTCTACCACTGAACTTCTATTCGACCATTCTGTGCGTCTATTCATTTTCTCTCTCATTTTGACATTGTACTGACTGGGAGTCGTACCGTCATCATGGAAGCTGAAGGTGATCAAATCAATAAAACTCTTTTCGAAGAACTTCTAATAAATTCTGTGCGAAATTACCCATGCATTTGGACTGTGTCTTCGAAACGGCATCATGACATCGAGGCTGCCAATAATATCTGGCATGAAATATCTCAGACATTGGGTAAAGATCCCGAAACATGTAAATCGCGGTGGAGAAGTCTTCGTGATACGTACAGGAAGAAGATCGAAAAAATCCCAAGTGGTTCTGGGAGGAGGAACTCCCGAAAATGGATTTGGTTCGAGAGCTTGAGCTTTTTGAAGGATTCTTTTACGAGTCGATTAGCGCTTCACACTTCAAATATTCCCGAAGCAAGCCAATCAGACTCAAATGTAGAAACTGTAAACGAGGAAGTAGCACAATCTACGGATCATGAGAATTCCAGGGTATGTAACGACACGACCACTGCTGAGTTCTCAACAACAAGAAAAAGAAAGAAGAGTGATTTGGAATGCGAGCTTTTTGATGCTCTCAGTATATGGAAGGATATACTCAGGAAGGATTCACTCGACGACGAAGATGGGACTTTTGGAAAATCCGTTTCGGCACAACTGCGAAAGTTACCATTCGGTATCAAAGCGCAAGCAAAATTGAATATTCAAAAGGCGAGTGCATTTACCCTAGTACTATTTTATAGTAGGACCTCGATTTAACGTTACATGTATTTTGATTTAAACTTATAGTTCGACCTCGATATAACGTACATAGGTCTATATAAACTCGATATTGCGTATGAATGTTTCAGCTAAAGTATGAAAGCGATGAGTTTTGGTAGCCTACTATAATCCTGCCATGAATACCGTAAATAGGTGTGATGAATTCTATACCCAAACTTAACCAATGATCAAAACTATACGATAATTTGTCCTATATGTTGTAGACATCAGTAGGTTAGTATTAAGTAATGTAGTATATGTAAGAAGTCAGAAATTATAATACAATTATACAAGTTTTGGTCAATATTGAGTTTTTTCTTTACAGGCAATCTTCGATGCTGAAGAAGCAGCTCTCAATCAGCAATGTGGTGGTGGAATGATTGTGGACTCGTTAGCTATGTGTCAATTGCCTTGATGAGATGTTTAAGCATTTATCAAAACGGATGAAAGTTTTGTTTATTGAGCAAAATAGGGAAGTAGGCCTAAGCTATAAGTTCTTCTGACGATAGACTTGATGGGTTAGACCTAATTCGGGATTCATTGAAAAATCTTTAGGGAAAGAAGGCTTAGAGTCGAGGGAATATAGGTCTGTGTATTTCTGACATGAGCTGGAATGTATGCATATAGCCTGGCTAGGACATACATGTGTGCGTTTTGAGATAAAATTTAATATTTGAGAAGTACCTACCGATACGTAGTTAGGGAGATGATTCATTTAAAATCATACAGGATGGAAAGATTTAAAGAGTAGCCTACTGAATCAGCCTATGCATTTTCGTTATACAATATAGGTCCTACAGCTTGTTACCTATCCTAAGCTTAGTAGGCCTAAATATAAGCTTATATAAGCTATTTTCTTTCATTTATTTCTGTGATCATAAACTCCCTTGATCATAAATATCTCTCATTTAACTCCCTTGATTATAAATATGAAGAACAAAAACAATGTATCGATGCACTGTAAGTAGTAAGCAAGTGACAAACACTCGACCGGCGCGCCCCCCCCCCTCTGGAACGGCAGAGTGTCGTGGTCGGCCGCCGTGGTGCTTCGGGTCTGAGTCCCCCCCCTCTGGAACGACAGAGGTTGTAGTCTGTCGTGGTGTGCCGACCAAGTGGGTTCACAAAATGTTCGCTGACGTCCCCCCCCTCTGGAACGATAGAGTGTCGTGGTGGACTTGGGCGACCGCCAGGATTAGTCTTGAGGCTATAGTGTGTGATGTTTTTCGTGCAATCTGCTGAATGTTGGGTTGTAAAATGGGTTGTTTCGAGTGGAAGGAGTGGTCGGATGAGAAAACGGAGGTCGGATTCGTATTCAGCGTGAAATTCTGCATCGGTATGGTGAGTTTCAAGGCAATCGGTGAGAAAAAATTTTCAACATTTTTCGAAAAACGACAGAGTTAGAATTTGGGACGTTTTGGTGTGTAGCGTCAAAACGAAGCATCGGATGAGAAAACGGAGGTCAGATTCGGATTCAGCGTGAAATTCTGCATCGCTATGGTGAGTTTCAAGTCAATCGGAGAGAAAAAATTTTCGCCGAAGTTCCCCCCCCCTCGGGACAGCTTGCTTCGATTTTGGCTTCCAGTGGACGGATTTAGTCGCGCCATAGCTCGTTTGAAAGCTAAGAGTGAGACAAATTCACTGAAAGAATCGGCTTGTTCCTATCTGTCTTCGTTTAGATGTGAGACGCCATTTAAGATTTTGGGACAATGGCGAAAAACGACAGAGTTAGAATTTGGGACGTTTTGGGCTGTAGCTTCAAAACGAAGCATCGGATTGGAAAACGGATTTCAGATTTGGAATCAGCGTGAAATTCTCTATCGGTATGGTGAATTTGAACGCAATCGGAGAGAAAAATTTTGCTGACTCCCCCCCCCCTCTGGACAGCTCGCTTCGATTTTGGCTTCCAGTGGACGGATTTAGTCGTGCCATAGCTCGTTTGAAAGCTAAGAGTGAGACAAATTCAGTGAAAGAATCGGCTTGTTCCTATCTGTCTTCGTTTAGATGTGAGACGCCATTTAAGATTTTGGGAGATTGTCGAAAAACGACCAAGTTAGAATTTGGGACGTTTTGGGCTGTAGCTTCAAAACGAAGCATCGGATTGGAAAACGGATTTCAGATTTGGAATCAGCGTCAAATTCTCTATCAGCATGGTAAGTTTCAAGTCAATCGGAGATTTTGAAGTCAATCGGAGAGAAAAATTTTCAACATTTTTCGAAAAAACGACAGTTAGAATTTTTGCGATGGCTGCCTACTGTAGAGCCAAAACGAAGCATCGGATGGGAAAACGGAGGCCAGATTCGGATTCAGCGTCAAATTCTACATGGAAATGGTGCATTTCCAGCTCAATCGGAGCGCTAGAACCGGAGATAGACGGATTTTTAGTGTTTGGATGATGGGTATTACGTCATCAGCTGATCGCCACACACTATATAAGCTGGGAACCGACAGAGACTTGTCATTTAGAGGAGAATGATCGTCAGAGGTAGGTCGTCTCTCTGAGCTCCGATGATAGCTTCGGACATTCCAAATTCCGAGTTTCTGTAAGAAACCGACTTAGAAAATTTCATTGCTGATATCAGCTAAGGCGTCAGACTTAGAGGTTCGCCAGGAGATGGCCTTCGTCTCCAGGCCATAAAAGACTCCAAAACTTTAAAGGCTTGTAACTTTGCTTCTACAAGTCCGTTTGACTTGATTCAAAAAAGGTTCGGTCGCTATTGACCTGCCCTAAGTGATGGACTACTTATAAAATTTCATAAGTAGTGCTAAAAAGTTGAAAAATTTAAATTCACTAGTTTTGGAGGTTTTCTGGGGTTTTCGACCCTGCTGAAGTCAATGAAAGCATTTTTAATGATGTCTGAGCCAGTCTTCTCATGGTATAAGCGGCTTTTCACTGAAAGCGAGCAAGACACGGAGAGTTTTGCTGTAATATTCCACTGACAGGGTGTTCCTTCGGGACGGCGGACGATGCCGTAGTGATAAGTGTGGCAAGGGAATGTGTCATATTTGAGACCGTAACCGCTGGGACAACTCATGTCTCATGTTGGGCATTTGATACAGCTCTCAACGTAGCACTTTGAACGCCAATCGGTTGAGTCTTAGCTATCTTGTCATGGGTGGTCTCTAAACATCTCCATTGCAAAACGCTGATGAATCAAGCTCTCTACGGCTTGCTATCAAGCTGATCAAAGCAATAACTTGGGATGTTTCCTCAAGGTTTTCAAGTATGCTGAGTTCAAATCTGCTATCAGATTTCAAATTTAACTAAGTCTAAGGCAGCTTTGAGGGGTTAGATCCCAGCTACTGTTCACTACCTTTGACTCGACGTTGCTGTTACCACTTCGGGGCAGTGACAATGATGTCTTCAGCTGTAAATAGCGGGTATCGGGGAAGATCTCTCACTTCCCTAGTGATCAGTACAAGGCCTTCGGGCTGTCGACGGGATCGAGTGCCACTCACTACACTCAAATCTATCATTCCTCACTAAGTGTAAATTACTGACTATACATTTGCCCTGCTATCAGGTTGTTTTGACTTGCTATCTAGTTGAATAGTCTCTTGCTATCAAGAGATTCACCTCTGCTCATAAAGCACATAATCGCTGTAATACCTCCTTTGCTCGAGCGTTCCTTCGGGACGGCGGGTACTGCCGTAGAGGGATTGTATTGCACGGGTTGTTCGTCGTTTGTTAGATCGAAACCTCTGAGCCGTTGCTCATGTTGGGCGTTCGACTTCATACTCAACGTGACGCTTTCTCTCACCAGGTCAGAGTACTTCAGCCATTCGACAAAGGTTAGTCTTTATGATATGGAGTAGAGTGAAATGTAATTCATTAGATGTCCCTTCAATGATTGCTCCCATGATAAACGTTGATGAGACAAATGAAATGATTCTCATCTTCCATTTTCAATGATTGAAATCTACTAACACACTACCGTATAATCGTCCACTATGGGGCAAGACATGATAGAGCCTCCACGCGGTTCGCACTGGGCAGTCTTTAGACTGGCGAATACTATCATTAAGTTGAATCTGCTATCAGTCAACTTGAACGTTGCGTCGCATTAGAGGGTATATAAACCACTGCCTCTCATTTCATTTCATTTCAATCATGCAGACGCCGAACAGTCAAGTCAGCTCTCCTCGCGGACCGCAGTTAAGGCCGCGAAATTTATTTGAGGAGTTTGTCAGGCTAGAGGAGCAAGACAGAGTTTTTAATAATCTTGCTCGGATTGGCAATCCGATGACAGCAACTGCTGTCAATCCAACGGAATGGCGCTACATTCCACTTTTTAGCCATGTACCAGTTAGTGTGGAAGTCGACAGTGCTACCAAAGAGAGAGTCAAAGACTCTCTCAGTAGAATTGGTAGGGTGTAAGATGACGTTACTCCCGAGAACGAACCACCGGGTCTCTTAAGGGCCACCATGGGGCAAGACATGATAGAACCTCCACGCGGTTTGCCCTGGGCAGTCTTTAGACTGGCGAATACTATCATTAAGTTGAATCTGCTATCAGTCAACTTGAACGTTGCAAATGAAGTTCGGTGTAATACTTCCTTTCGACGGGCGTTCCTGTAAAGGGCGGCGGTGAAACCCGTAGCTATGTATACCGCAAGGGACATTCGGCAATGGTCAATCTTGTTAAACCTCTCTGCGTCATGTGTGCAAGTGATTGCCTCTGTCTCAACGTAGTATGCATTCGCGCCAGGGCGACATTTAGCCAACTGTCGAAGGTTGCCTAAAACTTTCCATTGCATACGTTATGAGAACCATGAGTTCTACCTGTCTCTATCAATGAGATGAATTGATGAATGGAATGAAATGGGAGGACACTCACGCGCCACACGCAACATAACACACTTCTCTCTTCCGTAGTCTAACAAGTTCTTTACATATGGATCGCAGTCGATTGCTATCCCTGTATCAGAAGTGTAAGCTATCTTAATTTTATCTAACACTATTTCATCTACCATCATCGTCCATATGAAATGTTATAAGATTTACAAGTTAGACTAAGCGTGCTACTATTTCCAAATGAAAAAGTATACATGGTTAAATCATCCACTGAAGTCCCGTTCAAGTAAGTCAGTATGAAAGCAAAGATAATATGAAATAAAAATTTATTATGGCATGTATTTCAAAAGGTCTTCATCGTCAATATCGTCCCAGAGTCTGGCTTCACATAGATAACAAAAACAGTTCAGTTGCTTTAATCGTTCTTCCACTGCGAGCCTCACTTTATTAATATACTCCCACTCTGCCATAGTTCGTGGCTGGGAGTTAGGGGTGTACCACTCCCATAATTGGTGGAGGAATTTCGTGCTGGTGATCTCCATCACATCGTCAGTATCGTACTGGAGATACTTCCACCTCACGCCTGTTAAGTCCGGACACTCCTTCTCACATACACTCTCCTCTTCCTCGTCCGCTGGTAATGATAACTTCCTGATATTGTCCATTCGGTACACCTTCTCTACCTTCCCCTTCGTTGGAGCGTTTGGTGTAACGAGCGCCTTTGGTGTTGAGCATGGAGAAGAGAATTTTGTGTTTGGTGTTGTCGGAGGGCTTGTCATGTTGACTGTGAATAATGACTTTGAAATGTTTTCTAATTCTTAAGTATCAACAAGCGACCAATCAGAATGAACAGCCAATGAATGGTGAATATGAAAGTATATATGCAAAGTGACATTCGTGTCATTTCACTCTGTCTTTGAGACGTATAAGTGAAGTGTTCTCTGGCGAATTCTATATTTGAGGCGTACAAGTGAATTCCAAATTTGAGTGAAGTCTCTATCTTGTTGAAGTATCAAGCTTAAACATAATTTCGTTCAAATGGTAAGTTGAAAATTTCTTCACTCATCTCCCTCAAACGTGTGGCTAATAGCATCTTCCTCAATTTCAGGCATCAACTTCATCACCAACACCCTCCCTTCTCGAGGAAAGTTTAGAGTTGTTGAGTCAAGGTAGGTTGTAACAATATACTGAGACTTGAACAGAGATGAAAGAATGATTTCTCTTTCAGGTAATACCAGTTCCATCTCGTGCGAGTCCATATCAACATTGTCGCGGGAATGCGACGATCGGCAATGTGCTGACTGTGGACACATCTTCACGAGGAAGCGTGATCTCATCCGACACATCAAGCGAGGTGTTTGTAGACCTAAGCCGGCATCAATCTCCGAAGGTAGGGATGATTCTGTTAACGATGTCTCCTTTTCTTGCGATTTATGCATTCAGTCTTTCGAGACACGTTTTGAACTATCTTCGCACAGACTTCAACATACACACACGAACGATACCTACACCAACGGTACCTCCTCTATCCGACTCACTGAAGTGTCCATAAATAATTTAGTGAGGAACTACCAGATGGACTCCTCAGAAACCATTGCTAACTTTGAGGAATGGTTTCATCAAAATTCATCATTGATAGAAGCGCTCTTCAACAATTTAGACAATTTTAGAATGAAGGCGCTCATCTATCTTAAAATAAAATATGTAAAAATCGACCACCATACTGGACAAATAATAGAGAGGTTGGAGTTTCACATACCCTCCTCTCCTGCAACCGAAGTTGTAGACTGTGAGTCTTGGATAAATTTTCATATCCAAGGGTTAAAATTAAATATAGATAAATTTAACGAGCGTGATAGTGGACTCGTTTTTGATGGTATTGAGACCGCCATGATTAAAATCAGTTTATTAGGAAATCATAGTGGTCGAGGCTCCTTTAAACTTCCGAAAAATTTAAGAAATAAAGCAGCAGTCATTTCTGTAGATTGCGAATCGTAATGTTTCAAGTATGCCGTCCTCTCCATTCTCCACTATAATGATGTGCAGAATAGCCGATACCGCAAGAGTAAGTATCAACAGTGGGAGAATGAATTAAACTTCGATGACTGTAATAGTGACGATATGAAAATTAAAGATATAGAAAAATTTGAAAAATTGAACAACATCAAAATAGTTCTCCATGTTTGGGAAAAGAGATTGAAGGGTGTGCGCTACAACTCGCGTTCGAGTTGTTATGAACGTACAGTAAACCTGTTATTAGTAAAACAGGATGATAGTGAGGAATGGCACTACTGCGGTATTCCCAAAATCTCTTGCTTATACCACCACTTAGAAAACTCTAGTAGAGAGTTATATTACTGCGACAGATGTATTCGCCACTTTAGGAGGAAAACTAAATTTGAAACTCATTACGAATGGTGTAAGCGAGGTAAACTACAAATGGAGCGCATGCCCAAAGATAAGGAGTTTTCATATAGAGAGAATGGTGATGAACTAAGTCCTCTTCGTGTCATCTATGCTGACATCGAATGTTATATCGATGATAACATCCATCGACCAGCAGCCATTTCCTGCTATGAAGTATGGCATGATCACTTTAGGAGTAGGCAAAATAAAATGCGCGTCTGGCAAGGTGAGGATTGTATTTACCAATTCCTCGAACAGGCTGTAAAATTTCAACAAAAGTATGATGGTGAACTCTATCGCAGATCATTGCATATGACAGCAGATGATCAAGCAAAATTTGATAGTTGCAACGTTTGCCCCAAATGTAGGAAAACATTTGATGATGATAAGATTAAGAAAGTGCGCGACCATGATCACATCACTGGTAAATTTAGAAACGCACTATGTTCAAAATGCAATTTTTCACTTAGGATGAAACGGCGTACATTACCCGTCATTTTCCATAATTTCAAGGGCTATGACAGCCATATGATAATAAAAGGAGGTTTAGGTCAAATGAAAGAGTGGAAGCTTGATGTAATAGCACAAACGAGAGAGAAGTTTATGGCCATGACAGCAAAAGTGCCTGTCGATAAAACTAAAGGAAATAAGACGGTCTATTTTGATATAAAATTTTTAGATTCCTACCAATTTATGACTGCATCACTGGCCTCTCTCGTACAAAATCTAAAGTCTCTTCCACTAACACAAAATCTTAAGAAACAATATCCAAATCTAACCGATGAAGTCATCACACGGAAAGGAGTCTTTCCATATGCATATTTTGATGCGATTAGTAAACTCGGCGAGACTTCTCTTCCGCCCATAGATAAATTTAAAAATGATTTGATCGGCGCAGAATGTAAGACCGAAGATTATGAACATGCACAAGATGCATGGATAAAATTTGACTGCCATACATTTGGCGAATATATGATTGCCTATCTTAAGTTAGATGTATTTTTGCTGGCTGATGTATTTCAGGAGTTTCGACGAGTGGCATTAGAAGAAGATAAGTTAGATCCCGTCCACTTTGTCAGTCTACCAGCCATGTCATTTAAGTCTGCTTTTAAAATGACTGGTGAGACCATTCATCTCTTACAAGATCCAGAGATGTATAATTTATTTGAGCGAGGAATTCGCGGTGGTCTCACATTTGTAAATAAACATAGGTTAAAATCAAAAATAGTAGGCGATGATCAGACTCATCTTAAGTATTATGACCAAAATAATTTGTATGGTAGTTCATTATCCAAACCGCTACCTCACTCTGAGTTTAGCTGGTTAGATGATAGTGAAATTCAACATTTCTCCAACCCTTCCAACATACTAGCAATTCCAGATGAAGGTGATTGGGGATATTATTTTGAGATAGATCTAATCTATCCAAATAATATTAAACATAAAACCGTAGATTTTCCACTCGCACCCGAATCAGGTGAAGTGAGTAAAGATATGTTTTCCGACTTTATGAAACAATTTCATAAAGATTTAGAATCATGTGGACAACCCAAGTATAAGCCTTGCCGCAAACTTTTGCTCACTCAATATGATAAAGAAAACTATCTAGTCCACTTAAGCATCTTAAAATTTTATTTAGAAATGGGCATGATTTTAAAAAGAGTTCACCGCATTATTAAATTTAGACAGAAAGCCTTCCTCAAACCCTACATAGATAGTAACAGCCAGAAACGTGCACTAGCCCAAAATAATTTTGAAAAAGATTTTTATAAGTATAAGAACAACAGTCTATTTGGTAAGACGATGGAGGATGTTAGAAAGCGCGTAAACTACAAACTAGTTAATGATGATCAAAAGTATCACAAATTGACCTCATCACCTCTATTCATCGATAGAGACATAATCGATGAGGATCTTGTAGGTATTAAAATGATAAAATCTGAAGTTGAGTTGTGCAAGCCCATCTATATTGGTCAAGCTGTACTAGATTACTCTAAGCTTGAAATGTACCAACTCTTTTATAAAATACTAAAACCATGTCCTCTCGTAAAAGGGGTTCGTTTGTTGGGTGGTGACACAGATAGTTTCTTCTTAGGTATTACCACTCAAAAAGATTTAAATTTCAATGAAGTAGGAAAATCTTTAGAAAGATATTTTGATACATCAAATTATCCTACTGATCACCCACTCTACTCCATCAAAAATAAGGCAAAACTTGGCTGCTTTAAGGATGAGACAGCAGGGAAGGAAATAGATGAAATGATTCTCCTCCGTCCAAAAATGTACAGTATGAAATTAAAGGATAGCGACGATAGTATTAAGCGTGCTAAAGGCATATCAAGATCATTGGTCTCTAACATGAAACATAAGAATTTCAGGAAAGCCTATAGAAATAAAAATATGACGTTTGTCAATATGACAATCTTAAAATCTAAGTCGCATGAGATCAAAACTCATACTTTTAGGAAACGGGCGCTTTCAGCATGGGAGGATAAGAGGTGCTGGCTAGAACACAACATATCTCTTCCACATGGACATCCTGACACAAACATACCACCACCCAAAAGAATTAAACTCACACTACCACATTCAGGAGACGTCTTAGCATAATCATCCTTAACTTAGTATTTTGATGTTGATTTCTGTAGATAAACATTGTTGTTTTATGTATCGCATGAGATTGTTTTTTCCATGTGAATATGTGTCCACATCTGTACATTCCCCATGTGATGACTTTTCCACTGAAAGACATTTTTCCTATGCGTGTATATTTCCACCCTTCACGAAGTAAAAAGACTTTTTGTATATAGCAATGTTTATTGAAGTGCGCTCATGTATATATTTTCAGTGGATGTTGTATAAAGTCTATTGCTTCACATTCATGTACATATTTCAATAAATGTTGTATAAAGACTTCACTTTGTTTTCCGAAACACTAACGTTATGAGGGATTTAGTATCTTTCACGTGGATGCACTCTTGTAAACCATTGGTAATTTTGATAGCAATAGAGGGTATAGTTTGTTTGACGACGGGATGATAGAAAATAGATTCAAACATCTTCTCGACTATTCCATATGAAGCGTCTTTATCATGAATGAAATCACGTAAAATGTATTCTTTTTTCTCACCAACAGAAATAGGTAGAATCAAATCACTTTGAATGTAAAGGTGCTGTTCATGTTTATCAAGTGTCATTGGTGCTTCTATACCAATCGTATGCGCAGCAGCAAACACTGTTTGTAGCATTGAAAAACCAAAGAGTTTTTTCAAATTTTTACTCAATTGACATTGAATGTCATTGAAGTCTCAGAACAACGCGTTGATTTTCAATTGAAAACGAAATGTGGTGTGTCTTTACATCATATTTACTTTTCATCACATGCTTCAACTTCTGTTGTATATAAGGATTTACTACATGAATGAAGCTTTCAACTGTATGATATAGACGTGGCATTATATTGATAGCAACTTTAGATTCTTCATAAGACTGGTAAATTTTCTTGATGCGATCGCCATAGATGTCCACCCACCATTCATCATTAACTGAATCAGCTTTAGTGTGATATTCATGAGAAGCATACACCACACCGCTTCCAATAATAGGTGTATAATGTCTTACAAAATGACGCAAGGTTGGAGAGAAATAAACTGTAAGTTTGTCATTATATTTCTGAATAACCAACTTATTTTTGTTCGCCATAATTTTCTCTCCATACTTCTTACCCACAGTCTCATTCCATCGTTTTACTAACTCAATAAGTGATAAAGGTTGAACACCACGCTTTTTCAAAATGATGCGTTCTTCGCATTCTACAACATCTTCATCAAATATTTTAAATCTATAATGAAATTTGTTGATTCGATTTGAATAAACTTTTTTAACATTTGCAGTAGCAATTGATGTTAGATGTAGTCCATGACCAAAACCAAGATGTGGATAGAATTCATTATCCAACCTCAGCGTAAGACCTTTAGTAAAAGAATGAAAGCGGAGGAACTATCTCCCACTCCAATGATAGATAGTAAACTCATAAGCTTTCTGATTTTTATTCTTCATGATGGAAGTATTACCACTGTTGAATGCCTTAATAATTTTCTCATTCCCAAATGGCTCATAAGAATCTGATTTTATCTGAATCCATTCATAGTTCCACTTTCCATCTGATGTTAAATTGTATGGGAACTGAAATGCATTATTCATCGTTATTCCATCATGGGTGCGAGGAGTCAATATCATTTCTTCCAGATCATTCACATTCTGAATATTGCTATCATAGCAAATACTAGAAACGCCAACCTCCCATTCACCTTCTAAATGCAGTGGCCGATTTAATTCTACTCGATAGTCTGATGGTTTATTTTTGGGAAATTTATTCATAGAAGCATTACTGGGCAAGTAGATTAGAAACGAGTCCTTATTTTCACTTTCCATATTATTCACATTGGAAAAATATATTAGCATACGTTTGCATTAACTCTTCATTCGGAAATGGAGTGTGATACTTGTTACAGCATCTTTATGAAAAGGAATCAACGCACCAGCATCGTCATAAATGGCAATATCAATTTGTGGGATGTAGTTTGATTTCAGCTTTGTATAATGCACTTTCTTGAAAGTATGCTCAGATAAAATACTGCAGCTTTTTGGCTGGTATGGTATCATTGCTAGCAATGGAGCTTCAACATCTCCCACACGTACATCTTCACCAATATTGGAATATATCTGAAAATAGTTAATACGACGCGATAGCGACATGTCTGCGCTAGCTTTGGTTACAGTACCACTTTTAAAGATATTTTGATCAAAACCCAAAATGTCCATTAGAGTTTTATCCATAATTAGTTCAATACCTTTTCCACTTATAGTGAGAGACAAAGTACCTTCTTTTTCAGAAAATGAAATATGTTGGTCATTAATCACTTCATTTAAATAATCTACAACCAATTTAACCGAAGTAATAATGCGAGGCATCAACACTCTTGTTTCATGTAAGATACCACCTAAAGACTCTACACACTTTCTGTATAAAGATACGGACCATTCTGTATCAAATTGATTTGACCTTTCACATGGTAAATGTTGCATATCAGATTTTCCATGAACAGCTGCAGAACGATGTCGCAAGAACTGATGAAAATCTTTTGAACAAACTAATACTAGATCATCATCATTTAATTTGCTTATTGCAATATGATTAGATGATTTAATATAAGTCAATGTTGCCACTTGTTTGCCATCAACTCGAAGGAGATAATTAAATTTCTTCAATAATGTTTCAGGAGTCATGTTTGTCTTCCTTGGCTTAACCACAATCTTCTTCACCAACGTCTTCTCATTTCTTGAATAAAGCGAGTAAACATATTGTCAAATTTACTCCGCGCAATGATAATTATACCTATGTACATCATGTAGTTGAGAAAGATTGGATTGTTGGTTTAAGTCCAAGTTTAAGAAATGATTTAGGCTACCTCGCTAGCGCCTTAACAAGCTATGATAATTTTAACGTTAATTACCACATAAGTGGTCATAAACAGTTAATATATCGAGAGGAAGCTTATTATGTAGATCTTATTCCAAGAAATGAGAAGACGTTGGTGAAGAAGATTGTGGTTAAGCCAAGGAAGACAAACATGACTCCTGAAACATTATTGAAGAAATTTAATTATCTCCTTCGAGTTGATGGCAAACAAGTGGCAACATTGACTTATATTAAATCATCTAATCATATTGCAATAAGCAAATTAAATGATGATGATCTAGTATTAGTTTGTTCAAAAGATTTTCATCAGTTCTTGCGACATCGTTCTGCAGCTGTTCATGGAAAATCTGATATGCAACATTTACCATGTGAAAGGTCAAATCAATTTGATACAGAATGGTCCGTATCTTTATACAGAAAGTGTGTAGAGTCTTTAGGTGGTATCTTACATGAAACAAGAGTGTTGATGCCTCGCATTATTACTTCGGTTAAATTGGTTGTAGATTATTTAAATGAAGTGATTAATGACCAACATATTTCATTTTCTGAAAAAGAAGGTACTTTGTCTCTCACTATAAGTGGAAAAGGTATTGAAC
>CAJQUW010006907.1:0-19430 GCA_907163375.1 Prostheceraeus crozeri
TACGTTGAGAGCTGTGGTCAAATGCCCCAACATGAGACAGAGTTGTCCCAGCGGTTACTTGGGTCTCAAATTATGACACATTCCCTTGCACATTAATCACTACGGCATCGTCCGCGCGTCCCGAAGGGTGCACCATGTCAGTGGGGAATATTGCAGCAAAACTCTCCGTGTCTTGCTCGTTTCAGTGAAAAGCCAGCTTATAGCATGAGGAAGACTGGCTCAGACATGAAAACCTGTTAGAGTTGGTAAGATGTGTGGACAGACTATTAGCAGCTTGATTCAACAGGGTTTTGCAATTGGAGGATGTTTAGAGGCCACCCATGACAAGATAGCTAGACTCAACCGATGGCGTGCAAGTGCTACGTGAGAGCTGAGTCAAATGCCCAACAAACATGAGACATGAGTGTGTCCCAGCGGTTACGGTCTCAAATATGACACCTTCCTTGACACACTTATCATCTACGGCATCGTCCGCCGTCACCAGACGGAACACCCGTCAGTGGATCTTACAGCAAAACTCTCGTGGTGTCTTGTCGCTTTCAGTGAAAAGCCCGCTTATAGCATGAGAAGATGGCTCAGACATGAATAACCTGTTAGAAGTTTGGTAAGCAGGTTGACAGACTTTGATAGTAGCTGATAGCAAGACCGTAGAGAGCTTGATTCACACCAGCGTTTTGCAATGGAGATGTTTAGAGGCCACCCATGACAAGATAGCTAAGACTCAACCGATTGGCGTTCAAAGTGCCACGTTGAGAACTGTGTCAAATGCCCAACATGAGACATGAGTTGTCCCAGCGGTTACGGTCTAAACTATGACACACTCCCTTGCCACACTTATCACTACGGCATCGTCCGCCGTCGCGAAGGAACACCCTGCCAGTGGAATATTACAGCAAAACTCTCCGTGTCCCTTGCTCCGCTTTCAGTGAACAGCAGTGTTAGTCCATATGTGGCTCACTAAAATCATCATTAGTTGACTTCAGCAGGGTCGATCAACAACCCACGAGACAACCTCCAAAACTAGTGAATTTTAAATTTTTCAAATCTTTTAGCAATACTTTACGACATTTTATAAGTAATCTATCACTTAGGGTAGGTCAATGAGCGACGTCCGAACCTTTTTTGAATCAAGTCAAACGGACTTGTAGAAGCAAAGTTACAAGCCTTTAAAGTTTTGGAGTCTTTTATGGCCTGGAGACGAAGGCCATCTCCTGGCGAACATCGAAGTCTGACGCCTTCGCTGATATCAGCAATGAAATTTTCTAAGTCGGTTTCTTACAGAAACCCGGGATTTGGAATGGCCGAAGCTATCATCGGAGCTCCAGAGTTCACCTACCCCAACCCAGTCGGGAGGAGAACTGATTTCACAACAAGCCGAGTTTTCCACTTATATAGTGTGTGGCGATCAGCTGATGACGTAACACCCAAAATCCAAACACTAAAAAACCCGTCTATCTCCGGTGCTAGTGCTCCGATTGAGCTGGAAATATACCATTTCCATGTAGAATTTGACGCTGAATCCGAATCTGGCCTCCGTTTTCCCATCCGATGCTTCGTTTTGGCTCTACAGTAGGCAGCCATCGCAAAAATTCTAACTGTGTCGTTTTTCTGAAAAATGTTGAAAATTTTTTCTCTCCGATTGACTTGAAACTCACCATACAGATAGAGAATTTCACGCCGATTCCAAATCTGAAATCCGTTTTCCAATCCGATGCTTCGTTTTGAAGATACACACCAAAACGTCCCAAATTCTAACTCTGTCGTTTTTCGCCAATGTCCCAAAATCTTAAATGGCGTCTCACATCTAAACGAAGACAGATAGGAACAAGCCGATTCTTTCAGTGAATTTGTCTCACTCTTAGCTTTCAAACGAGCTATGGCACGACAAAATCCGTCCTACTAAAAGAAGCCAAGATTCGAAGCTTGAGCTCTCCCGAGGGGTGGGGAGGTCACACTTTTTCTCTCCGATTGAGTTGGGAAGAAGTTCCTAGACCCAAACTTTGGCCAAAACGTCCGAATTTGCACTCCATTTTCCCATCCGATGGCCTCCTCCTGTCGAAAAATGGACTTTCTCATCCCAAAACCTCCAACACCTGACTTTTTCCAACTCTGACGGTTTCCTGCCATTTTCACTCCCTTAAACCCAAGAAAATGAACCCAAACTGAGCTTTGCTCCTACTGCCTTTTTCTCACTCCCAGCTTTCAAATGAGCTATGGCACGACTTTCTACGATGTCTAACACCAAAGTTGGAAGTTTGGCTGGGAGGGGGGGGGGGAGGTCTGCTGGGCCGCTCTGAGACTACGAAATATCATCCTCCAGTTGTCTATTTTCTAGTCGCAACACTGTCGTTATTTTCTTCTCAGTTGATGTTGTACCCCGTGCAATGATTTCAATTGATGTGTCAAGAACAGGAGGCTGCTGCTTATTCGTCATAGTGAAAAATCCACTTTTTTTCGTCCTCCTTCAGAGTTTATTGACCAGTTATGAAGTTATTTACAATAAAATAATTAAAAGGCCAACGTTTCGTGCCACTGAACACTTCGATGGGCCGACTCTCTGTACACCAGTATTTGATGACACGCATTAAATATGGAAGCAACGAAACAGAGTTCAGGTGGCCTACTGCGTAGTTAGAAATTAGGGAGCTCGTATTTGTGGTTAATGGCTGGTGCAAGAGATTTGATCAATCGAGCTTCGGTCAGCCTGCAATCCATGCGCCTATGACTTTTGTCCAAGATATCGAAGTGAGAGATGGAGATGTCACTGAACTGGTGCACTTTCATACCGTTTTCGTAAAGGGCATTTCTTTTGTTCTTATTGATCAAATCTCTTCTATGCTCATTATAGCGTTTGGTAAACGGACGGTTGGTTTGGCCTATATAAAAATCGTTGCATAAATTACATTTCAGCTTATAAACTAAAAACCGGTCCCCACAGGAATAGTTTGTGGTAAAAGAGAGCAGAGATGACAGGAATTGTGTTTCTTATTATCCGATTTCTCTTATTAATTGCTGTTTCTAGAGTGGGACCAGGTTTGCTGATGATTTTGATAGGAAGATCACATTGTTTAGCGAGTTTACTTAATTTTCTGTTACAGCTATCACTAACAAAATTTATTGTGCAGGGAACAAATGTTTCGCTAATTTTTTTTATTTTGATATTTGGTTTTTCTATTCATGTCTCGATTAGTAAAACCATTCTGCCTAAATCGGTTGTTAAGGCTCGTCATAGCTTCTTGTTTTTTATTTTGGTCCGAACATCTACTAGCTGCATTAGTTTGGCTATTCTTGATGTAGTTCGATTTTACATTATGTGGGACCCAGCTGTGTTTATTGAGAGAAATACCAGAGTGCATTTCTTTGGTGTACCATTTGTATTCTATCTTATTGTTATTTATTCGAATACTAGTATCTAAAAAGTTTAGAGTCTTCTTTGGGCACTTCTGTGGTGAATTTTATTAGTATTTAGTATTAGAAGGAGAGAAAAAAAGTGGATTTTTCACTATGACAATGTGCAATGATTTCTTGAATCTTAAAATTTTCATTTTTTACAATGCTTAAGATGTCTACTTTCGTAGATTCCATCAATTCCTTTGTCTTTAAGCATCAAGCCAGACTTTGATCTAAGCTCTCTTGCGAACCACTGGTTTAAGCACAACTGGTCCAAATTTTTAAAAAGTTTGATGTGATTATTACATCGTCAATTTTCCCACTTCCAAATCTGTTTTCCAAGGTGTTTGATGATGTAATTCGATATGTCAGGTCAATTAATCAAATAGGAAATTTCATTGTAAAGTTATCCTTAACCAGTATAATTTCCCAATATGAGTTTCATTCACAGTATTTCCTGTCAAATTCGCACATATAGACAGTTTGTGGGAATCAGAAGAGGTAATTCAGTATCTCAAAAGAATGATTTGAAAGAATGTCAAGTTTTATTGTGTTATATATAGACTTTGCTGTTAGTATCAAAACTGTTGAAATTGAGGTGTCGAAAACTGAGCGTGCTGCCCAGAAACTGCTACGCATGCACCAAAAAAGGTACATTTGGTGATGAAGTCTACACGGTTTGTGAAAGGAGAAGATGTTGTAAATATCTTGTTGTAAATGTAATAATTGATACCTTTATAGTTGATATATAGAATAATTTGATTACCGACTACAGATGCTGATAGTGGAAATACAATAGGACAATGGTCATCATAGGTTAAGGAAATTAAAAATGGATATTATAAAACAACAGGAAACCGATGAATAAAACTTGGAAAAGTGGAGGTAAAATATGGAAATACAATGATACTACTACACACTATACCTAAGACTAAATATGGGAAATACTATTTCTTCACTTGAATTTGTTATCGCCAGTTTCTTCATCCGTCTATAGTACTTCATGTAATTCCATATTTCTTCATTTGAATTACAATACATCGACCACTACTTCAGCTACCGATTAAGGGATATAAGACATGATACTGCAGTCCGTCAGTCATCAGCAGGTACTCGTCTAGTTGTGTTTCGACCCCTAACCTGAACACTCAAACCCAGACGAGCGGGGTCCCATATTATGTCTGCTACATGATATTTCATCATTTTCTTATCTTCATGTATGAATTGCTAGTTTTGCAACATTACCAATTAGTATTTGGTGACAGAATTCGTCAGCATGTTCCTATTTGGCTTCACAGCACAAACCGTCATTCTCGTCATCTTCAATTATGTTGTTGTAATGATGATGATGATTGATGACGCATTGGATCGCTTTTAAGATTGTTTTCTGTCCTTGTAATTTCCTGCTATTTTCCATCTACGAGGCATTGTGTATTAAACGTTTGTACCCGACCTCTGTGTTCAGAAAGATATATTGTTCACTTCATGTCTGTCTTGATGATTACATTGGTCTTTTGAGCTAACACCTTCATGTCGCATATTTGTCACTCCATTCCATTGAGCAAACAAGGGACATGTGATTGAGTTATTTGATTCGGAGGACATCCCAGGGTCGATGTTGACCAACGAAACAAGAAAAACACTCAAGGTTCTTGCGTGGGGGAATCTGCAAGACCGATTGAGAAAAGGAAGGCTGAACATTTTCGCAAAATTCGTGAGTTGGACACGGGCAGATCAGAGTTGGCCAAACATTTGGTGGATACTGGCCATCGAATTGATGTTGATTCGTTGACCATAGTGGATAGGGAGTCTGTCTGGAGGAAAAGTTCCCCTCGCGAGAACCTTGAGTGTTTTTCTTGTTTCGTGGTCAACATCGACCCTGATCGGGATGTCCTCCGATCAAATAACTCCATTCCATGTTCAACGTGAATTAGAAGGGACATAGGCGCTCATTGATGAATTTGGTGTTTTTGTTTATTCATAACTTAAGTGTTAAATTTCTTTCGGAAAATAAATTGCTATTCTTTAAACTGTAACGATGCTTCGTTGTAACATAACTTTGTCGATTCTTGGTTTTGTTGTGGATTATGCCTTAGGTCATATAAGAGTATCTTTTCGTAAGTTTAAGTCAAACTTCAAAAATGTTTAGGTCATAAAAAAACTGCCCTAATCATAACTCGTGCTTTACTTTCACTGTAGGCCCTATATCATGATAAACATGTGTCATGGATTCATAATATAATTGCTAGAATAATATTGTTTGCTGATTTAGTTAACTAATTGTTCACCACTTCCTAATTCAGCTTTACAATCGCCATCTGAAATTCGGTAAATAAACTTCTTGTGATAAAAACTTTGACTCCTTGTCACATTATTACCGGAGATATCAAACAAAGCTTGTAGTGCATCGGTCAAAATATAAATCAAAATGATTCTTGTTATGCCAGGTCAATCGAGAGTTTAAGAAGAAAGTTATTCCGGGAACCGGGACATTGTAATTGATGACATCTATTCGCTGATGGCGAAGAATTATTTCTTTTATAGCCACTACCATGGACTATTTCAGACAGCTCCTTTATTACTACACCTTTTCCAGATCGATTTCAGATTTCTCCAATTGAATTTCAGATATCTTATCACAGACTCAACATTGAAGATATCTGCAATTCAATTGGAGAAATCTGAAATCGATTTGGAAAAGGTGTAGATCGTCGGATTTCTATGGTCACTACAAGTCCATTTCTATTCGAGAAACTAGGATCAGAAACCTACCATCACCGATATGTCCGTAAATCACAAGAATCTTATGACGATTTTCGAGTCGAACTTCCAAGTCTTCAACCAATCGGGGCCATGTAGTGATGTCGACCGATAAATCATATTTGTAAGACATAGCCAGAGAGTTTCAGACTCTCAGTAATGCTTTCACGCAGAGCCCAAATCGACTGGAAATAGCACAAAAGAGAGAATTGAAGTGAATTCAGAAAGCATGAACATCACTAGAGATCATCAAAGTTTCATTTATTGCTGCCATCGAAAACTTGCAATTCATTCATTGACAGTTTCTTTAGTTGCCTCTCGAGAGAGAGACGTGAATTCTTGTCTTCGGCTGTCAACTTCCGACAGCACTGATCATCCCCGGATATAATCGTCAGTCAATGAATTGAAATAAATAATTGTGATAAGCTCATAACCAGCCACAAGGAAACAAATGAGATAAAATATTGAATATTTCAGTGACTAACATTAGGAAAATAGGAACCTTTACTGTGGCCTGCGACAACTTTCGGTTCTGATATGTCGCTGTGTTCGATTGAGTTGAAGTTTGGAATCATTCTGATGAATGTCAAAGGACTAGCTGAAGGTCGCTTTGAAAGGACAGGTTTCGGCAGCATGCAGAGCGTCCATGCTATCAAGACTGTTGGTTAATGTGGAACAGTGCATGGTGGACGGGCAACCTGACGTCATTTCTGATGCATCAGTGTTTCATGGAGGTTCCAACCGATTGTGGATTAATTCTTGTATTAATCAAACCGACTCGATCCCGGCTTGATACGAGGATGTGATAAGAGTGTGAATCTCATCTCAAAATCAGCGATTGTCTTTACTGACTTCTGTTGTGCCCTAATGTTGTATTATCTTCTTTTAATTGTGATGAATAGTTGATGGATATAAAAAAGGAGATAATCAAAAGATTCGCGTTACCGGTTTCCGTGTTTATTAAAATACACTTCGTCAGACACCACCAAGAAATGATAACAAACTGAAAAGTAACCATGTGATCTCTATTTAGAGAGAGTCTGAACTTAGAAATACCTTTCTTTACATTCCCGCTGAGATCTATATACGGATGAGAACGGGGAAACGGGATCCACGGGGAAGTTCACATTTCAGGGGCCCCAATTTCTTATTTGAAGTATATTATTTTGCCTCAAAGTCAAGGGACAAGCACAATCTCTCTCATGATGCCACAAATATGAAAAAAATCATTATGCAGACTTATTGGGGTCACTGTGGAATTCCGCGGAAAGTTCTCATCCCTGAATGAAGTCAACAAGAATTCTTGAATTTGAGGAGCTCACTGTTTGCTGCTGATTGATATTATCACGAGGTCTACTTGGTGAATGTCCTAATGTATGTCGGAATGATGACCATTTCCTTTTTCAATTCATTGGGCTACACATTGGAGCACGACATGATCATTCAAAAGATCTTACTGACACTCAATAGCCTACGCAATCATGCACGCAGACTATGGCTCACATCGCCTTAAAAACTGTTGGTCTGTTGCCCACATCAAGAATAATTTTTTCAACATGATATTAAGAGTCAGCATCCATAATTGGGCTGTTCATTTACTAAAAATCTGCCGGCAGAAAATTAAACCGATATTATTATTCTGGTGGCAGAACATTCAGCCGACTTAATAAACGATGGCATAACACAGGGACCGGCAGAATATTCAGTCAGTTTCGGTATTATGCCGTCGTTCAAAAGTCGGCTAATTATTCTGCCGGCAGAATATCAGATCGGTTTAATTTTCTGCCGACAGGATTTTACTTAACCCTTTCAGCACGAAATCATTAAGATACCTGTCCTAGTGACACGCACAGTGTGTCATGCAATAATTATTCAACGTAACAAAATTTGAAAATTAATCATTGTTCGATGTTACGATGACACACGATGCGTGTCGTTACTATCATTGTCCACTGTTACGGTGACACGCCAGAGGTGTCAAATAGGTATATTTTCTATATTTTATTTTTCCATTTTATGTGATTTCGAGGTGTTATTGCAACAGATAATAGCATTAGATCTTGTCATGATGCACATGTTTTCTCCGGAAGAAAAGACGGTAGAAAACTGCTACAAGGAATGCAAATAGGTGTTCTCAAAATCTTTGGGTGTTTTAGAGTTGACTTGACTAATAAGTACAGTACTATGCGATGATAACACCGTAAACAGTTTTCATTAATTTCTCATTTCACACAGTAATAATTCTCATTACGACCACAGTAAATAATTCTACACATTTTTGCTAATCTTTTTAAAACAACACAATCTATTTCGAGCTTGTATTATACACATTATGGGAACCAAACATATAAGACATATAGGGCTTATATGCTTGGTTCCAATTTCCCAATCGAGTGTGCCATGAAAGCTTTTTGAATAAGACTGAATAAGATATACCTCTTATGTTTTCCTAGAAATTGTGCAATTAAAAAAGAACCGATTACCAATTACCAATTACCGATCATATAAATTTATAAATATTTTCGAGCGTATAATTTTTTATGTTTATTGCAATGTATTTGCACATCTTTTATTTACAGTCCACTCAATATTAATCACTCATTTTTCATTTCAATTTTATATTTACTCTTTTAAATGTTACTTTACTTTTAATTACTTCTGCTTTTGCACCTCGAATGTAACGGAAAATCAAAAGCCATTTACTGCTATTACTACAAAATATATTGAACGCAATAAACCCATAATACGTTTCGAAAAGTTTCAGGTTTACTCATGATATTTTGAAAAACAAGGAGCAGCACATAGACCAGGTTGTCCAGGGCAATCAGCACATCGGAAGACAGTTTCTTTCCGCTTTCCGGCTTGGTAGCAAACACGGCATCTCTTGTGAGGTCGAGGTTCTCCTTCCCTTGCTGGTATGCGTTCAAGTTTATGTTGTGGATTCCGTTCCTCCAAGCATCGATTGTTTGTTGATCGTGGTACCAGGCGAGGTCTTCCGACAGGATTTCGTCCAATACCTGTTTGTAAGACCAAACGATTGACAGATTTCATGCAGTAATCTAGGTAGTTCATTTTACCATCATTCTTCCTGTAGAGAATCCATGAATTGTAATGCATGATTTGAATTAAGTGCAAGCAGTACTTTACAAACCATGTATAATTTTTCCGATTGATATCGTAATGATGAAGTGCGGCATCCAACCGGTCGACACCGCCCATATGGGCATTGTAATTCAATACAGATCGTGACTTCTTCACCGTTTCGTGGTGTCCACCTTTGACTATGCGGCTGACCTCAACATCTTCAGCAGCAGCAAACGTATCCATCAAGTAAACCGTCTTCTTTCCAGACGACTTTTGATCCACAAGTTTTACGCAAAGAACTTCGCCGTTGCGGGAATAAGCTTGAGACTTAACAGGCAGATTTAAGTGCTTTAAATCGCTCGGAACGCCCCGGTTCGCTTTTACAGTTCCAGTCATAAATGTACCATTGCGAAACAGATATCGGGCTAATCTACAGGAAGTATAAAAGTTATCAAGATAAACGTGGTAACCTTGATTAAACAGGTCGTGTGATAATTGTATCACAATTCGTTCCGTAACTGATAATGTTTCAGCACCACGATGAGACAATCCGACTGCCCGATTTTCAGTACTCAGACCATGAAGCATCATCTTCCAAACGTAACCCGACTCGGATTCTGCCAATACATACGACTTTATTCCATACCTCCTACGCTTGCTTGGGATATATTGTCGTATTCTTAAACGTCCTTTGAACAGCATGAGTGTCTCATCTATAGAAATCTGACGGTTTGGTAGGTATGTATTTTGGCATATATTATTAACTTTTTCCAGAAATGGTCGTACTTTTGCTAAATAATCATTTTCCAAATTTTCTGGGTCTGCAAAGCGAATATAGTTCAAAATTAACTGAAATCTGTCACGGGATAGAGATTCAGGTGACGAGAATATCTCTTGACGAAACACCAAATCGCCACTCCAGTATGATGCAAGCGTAGGCTTCTTGTTCAAAGCCATTAAAAATTGCAATCCAATAAACTTTCTGATTTCATTGACTGTAACTTGTCTGCTGTTTTGTAATTTTTGGCTTTCAGGATTATCAACTAATTCTTGCCAAAGTCTGTTGTTTGTGTAGTCGCATATATCTTGCATTAAGTCGTCAGTGAAAAAGTGATTTAAGAAAAACATATCATCTTCTAATTCATTTGGAATCTCTAAGCGTGGATGTAGTCCTGTAGTTCCAGTAAATTCTGGTCCACGTCTGACGGAATCAGTACCACTTTGGACAGTTCGCCATTCACCAGTGCTGCCACCTGCATCTTCGTCAGAGCTGCTACTTGAGTCGTTATCTCGCAAGTCATTATCTTGTATTTCATCTTCAATCTCACTGCCTGAACTGCCATCTTCGTTTGTATCAAATCCCATCAAATTCAACGCATCTGTCATGGCAGAACGCCGGGGATACCGCCGACCACTTTGCGTGCTCATTATGATATGAATGCGCAATTCGAACAGCAACAACTATCAACAAATTCTGTCGGTGTGAATGATATTCAAAGATCTGTTCAATAAACGAAATCTTACGTAATAATTCGGTGAACCTGTCCTTTGAGAGTGATCATAATTCAGAAACATTCACCGATGGTTTTATGACAGGCTCTGCGTGTCACGGTATAATCGTACTATTGCATTGATTATAATTCCGTTAATTTGTTAATAGATACATGACACGTACAGCGTGTCGTCCGTACTGAAAGGGTTAATAGCAGAAAAACTCACTGCTGCTAAAGCCAAAACATTCGGAGGCAGTGACAAGAATAGCCCTGCATATTTATACATTATAACTGTTGATTGCTGTCATCATACTACGAAATGCTCCAAGGATTAACAGCAGAAAAACTCACTGCTGCTAAAGCCAAAACATTCGGAGGCAGTGACAAGAATAGCCCTGCATATTTATACATTATAACTGTTGATTGCTGTCATCATGCTACGAAATGCTCCAAGGATTAACAGCAGAAAAACTCAATGCTGCTAAAGCCAAAATATTCGGAGGCAGTGACAAGAATAGCCCTACATATTTATACATTATAACTGTTGATCGAAGTCATCATGCTACGAAATGCTCCAAGGATTAACAGCAGAAAAACTCAATGCTGCTAAAGCCAAAACATTCGGAGGCAGTGACAAGAATAGCCCTACATATTTATACATTATAACTGTTGATTGCTGTCATCATGCTACGAAATGCTCCAAGGATTAACAGCAGAAAAACTCAATGCTGCTAAAGCCAAAACATTCGGAGGCAGTGACAAGAATAGCCCTACATATTTATACATTATAACTGTTGATTGCTGTCATCATGCTACGAAATGCTCCAAGGATTAACAGCAGAAAAACTCAATGCTGCTAAAGCCAAAACATTCGGAGGCAGTGACAAGAATAGCCCTACATATTTATACATTATAACTGTTGATCGAAGTCATCATGCTACGAAATGCTCCAAGGATTAACAGCAGAAAAACTCACTGCTGCTAAAGCCAAAACATTCGGAGGCAGTGACAAGAATAGCCCTACATATTTATACATTATAACTGTTGATTGCTGTCATCATGCTACGAAATGCTCCAAGGATTAACAGCAGAAAAACTCAATGCTGCTAAAGCCAAAACATTCGGAGGCAGTGACAAGAATAGCCCTACATATTTATACATTATAACTGTTGATCGAAGTCATCATGCTACGAAATGCTCCAAGGATTAACAGCAGAAAAACTCAATGCTGCTAAAGCCAAAACATTCGGAGGCAGTGACAAGAATAGCCCTACATATTTATACATTATAACTGTTGATCGAAGTCATCATGCTACGAAATGCTCCAAGGATTAACAGCAGAAAAACTCACTGCTGCTAAAGCCAAAACATTCGGAGGCAGTGACAAGAATAGCCCTACATATTTATACATTATAACTGTTGATCGAAGTCATCATGCTACGAAATGCTCCAAGGATTAACAGCAGAAAAACTCACTGCTGCTAAAGCCAAAACATTCGGAGGCAGTGACAAGAATAGCCCTACATATTTATACATTATAACTGTTGATTGCTGTCATCATACTACGAAATGCTCCAAGGATTAACAGCAGAAAAACTCAATGCTGCTAAAGCCAAAACATTCGGAGGCAGTGACAAGAATAGCCCTACATATTTATACATTATAACTGTTGATTGCTGTCATCATGCTACGAAATGCTCCAAGGATTAACAGCAGAAAAACTCAATGCTGCTAAAGCCAAAACATTCGGAGGCAGTGACAAGAATAGCCCTACATATTTATACATTATAACTGTTGATCGAAGTCATCATGCTACGAAATGCTCCAAGGATTAACAGCAGAAAAACTCAATGCTGCTAAAGCCAAAACATTCGGAGGCAGTGACAAGAATAGCCCTACATATTTATACATTATAACTGTTGATCGAAGTCATCATGCTACGAAATGCTCCAAGGATTAACAGCAGAAAAACTCAATGCTGCTAAAGCCAAAACATTCGGAGGCAGTGACAAGAATAGCCCTACATATTTATACATTATAACTGTTGATTGCTGTCATCATGCTACGAAATGCTCCAAGGATTAACAGCAGAAAAACTCAATGCTGCTAAAGCCAAAACATTCGGAGGCAGTGACAAGAATAGCCCTACATATTTATACATTATAACTGTTGATCGAAGTCATCATGCTACGAAATGCTCCAAGGATTAACAGCAGAAAAACTCACTGCTGCTAAAGCCAAAACATTCGGAGGCAGTGACAAGAATAGCCCTACATATTTATACATTATAACTGTTGATTGCTGTCATCATACTACGAAATGCTCCAAGGATTAACAGCAGAAAAACTCACTGCTGCTAAAGCCAAAACATTCGGAGGCAGTGACAAGAATAGCCCTACATATTTATACATTATAACTGTTGATTGCTGTCATCATGCTACGAAATGCTCCAAGGATTAACAGCAGAAAAACTCAATGCTGCTAAAGCCAAAACATTCGGAGGCAGTGACAAGAATAGCCCTACATATTTATACATTATAACTGTTGATCGAAGTCATCATGCTACGAAATGCTCCAAGGATTAACAGCAGAAAAACTCAATGCTGCTAAAGCCAAAACATTCGGAGGCAGTGACAAGAATAGCCCTACATATTTATACATTATAACTGTTGATTGCTGTCATCATGCTACGAAATGCTCCAAGGATTAACAGCAGAAAAACTCAATGCTGCTAAAGCCAAAACATTCGGAGGCAGTGACAAGAATAGCCCTACATATTTATACATTATAACTGTTGATTGCTGTCATCCTGCTACGAAATGCTCCAAGGATTAACAGCAGAAAAACTCAATGCTGCTAAAGCCAAAACATTCGGAGGCAGTGACAAGAATAGCCCTACATATTTATACATTATAACAGTTGATTGCTGTCATCATGCTACGAAATGCTCCAAGGATTAACAGCAGAAAAACTCAATGCTGCTAAAGCCAAAACATTCGGAGGCAGTGACAAGAATAGCCCTACATATTTATACATTATAACTGTTGATCGAAGTCATCATGCTACGAAATGCTCCAAGGATTAACAGCAGAAAAACTCAATGCTGCTAAAGCCAAAACATTCGGAGGCAGTGACAAGAATAGCCCTACATATTTATACATTATAACTGTTGATTGCTGTCATCATACTACGAAATGCTCCAAGGATTAACAGCAGAAAAACTCACTGCTGCTAAAGCCAAAACATTCGGAGGCAGTGACAAGAATAGCCCTACATATTTATACATTATAACTGTTGATCGAAGTCATCATGCTACGAAATGCTCCAAGGATTAACAGCAGAAAAACTCACTGCTGCTAAAGCCAAAACATTCGGAGGCAGTGACAAGAATAGCCCTACATATTTATACATTATAACTGTTGATCGAAGTCATCATGCTACGAAATGCTCCAAGGATTAACAGCAGAAAAACTCAATGCTGCTAAAGCCAAAACATTCGGAGGCAGTGACAAGAATAGCCCTACATATTTATACATTATAACTGTTGATCGAAGTCATCATGCTACGAAATGCTCCAAGGATTAACAGCAGAAAAACTCACTGCTGCTAAAGCCAAAACATTCGGAGGCAGTGACAAGAATAGCCCTACATATTTATACATTATAACTGTTGATTGCTGTCATCATGCTACGAAATGCTCCAAGGATTAACAGCAGAAAAACTCACTGCTGCTAAAGCCAAAACATTCGGAGGCAGTGACAAGAATAGCCCTACATATTTATACATTATAACTGTTGATCGAAGTCATCATGCTACGAAATGCTCCAAGGATTAACAGCAGAAAAACTCAATGCTGCTAAAGCCAAAACATTCGGAGGGTAGTGACAAGAATAGCCCTACATATTTATACATTATAACTGTTGATCGAAGTCATCATGCTACGAAATGCTCCAAGGATTAACAGCAGAAAAACTCAATGCTGCTAAAGCCAAAACATTCGGAGGCAGTGACAAGAATAGCCCTACATATTTATACATTATAACTGTTGATCGCTGTCATCATGCTACGAAATGCTCCAAGGATTAACAGCAGAAAAACTCAATGCTGCTAAAGCCAAAACATTCGGAGGCAGTGACAAGAATAGCCCTACATATTTATACATTATAACTGTTGATTGCTGTCATCATGCTACGAAATGCTCCAAGGATTAACAGCAGAAAAACTCAATGCTGCTAAAGCCAAAACAGTCGGAGGCAGTGACAAGAATAGCCCTACATATTTATACATTATAACTGTTGATCGAAGTCATCATGCTACGAAATGCTCCAAGGATTAACAGCAGAAAAACTCAATGCTGCTAAAGCCAAAACATTCGGAGGCAGTGACAAGAATAGCCCTACATATTTATACATTATAACTGTTGATTGCTGTCATCATACTACGAAATGCTCCAAGGATTAACAGCAGAAAAACTCACTGCTGCTAAAGCCAAAACATTCGGAGGCAGTGACAAGAATAGCCCTACATATTTATACATTATAACTGTTGATTGCTGTCATCATGCTACGAAATGCTCCAAGGATTAACAGCAGAAAAACTCACTGCTGCTAAAGCCAAAACATTCGGAGGCAGTGACAAGAATAGCCCTACATATTTATACATTATAACTGTTGATCGAAGTCATCATGCTACGAAATGCTCCAAGGATTAACAGCAGAAAAACTCAATGCTGCTAAAGCCAAAACATTCGGAGGCAGTGACAAGAATAGCCCTACATATTTATACATTATAACTGTTGATTGCTGTCATCATACTACGAAATGCTCCAAGGATTAACAGCAGAAAAACTCAATGCTGCTAAAGCCAAAACATTCGGAGGCAGTGACAAGAATAGCCCTACATATTTATACATTATAACTGTTGATTGCTGTCATCATGCTACGAAATGCTCCAAGGATTAACAGCAGAAAAACTCAATGCTGCTAAAGCCAAAACATTCGGAGGCAGTGACAAGAATAGCCCTACATATTTATACATTATAACTGTTGATTGCTGTCATCATGCTACGAAATGCTCCAAGGATTAACAGCAGAAAAACTCAATGCTGCTAAAGCCAAAACATTCGGAGGCAGTGACAAGAATAGCCCTACATATTTATACATTATAACTGTTGATCGAAGTCATCCTGCTTCGAAATGCTCCAAGGATTAACAGCAGAAAAACTCAATGCTGCTAAAGCCAAAACATTCGGAGGCAGTGACAAGAATAGCCCTGCATATTTATACATTATAACTGTTGATTGCTGTCATCATACTACGAAATGCTCCAAGGATTAACAGCAGAAAAACTCACTGCTGCTAAAGCCAAAACATTCGGAGGCAGTGACAAGAATAGCCCTACATATTTATACATTATAACTGTTGATCGAAGTCATCATGCTACGAAATGCTCCAAGGATTAACAGCAGAAAAACTCAATGCTGCTAAAGCCAAAACATTCGGAGGCAGTGACAAGAATAGCCCTACATATTTATACATTATAACTGTTGATCGAAGTCATCCTGTTACGAAATGCTCCAAGGATTAACCCTTTCAGCACGAAATCATTAAGATACCTGTCCTAGTGACACGCACAGTGTGTCATGCAATAATTATTCAACGTAACAAAATTTGAAAATTAATCATTGTTCGATGTTACGATGACACACGATGCGTGTCGTTACTATCATTGTCCACTGTTACGGTGACACGCCAGAGGTGTCAAATAGGTATATTTTCTATATTTTATTTTTCCATTTTATGTGATTTCGAGGTGTTATTGCAACAGATAATAGCATTAGATCTTGTCATGATGCACATGTTTTCTCCGGAAGAAAAGACGGAGAAAACTGCTACAAGGAATGCAAATAGGTGTTCTCAAAATCTTTGGGTGTTTTAGAGTTGACTTGACTAATAAGTACAGTACTATGCGATGATAACAACTTAAACAGTTTTCATTAATTTCTCATTTCACACAGTAATAATTCTCATTACGACCACAGTAAATAATTCTACACATTTTTGCTAATCTTTTTAAAACAACACAATCTATTTCGAGCTTGTATTATACACATTATGGGAACCAAACATATAAGACATATAGGCTTATATGCTTGGTTCCAATTTCCCAATCGAGTGTGCCATGAAAGCTTTTTGAATAAGACTGAATAAGATATACCTCTTATGTTTTCCTAGAAATTGTGCAATTAAAAAAGAACCGATTACCAATTACCAATTACCGATCATATAAATTTATAAATATTTTCGAGCGTATAATTTTTTATGTTTATTGCAATGTATTTGCACATCTTTTATTTACAGTCCACTCAATATTAATCACTCATTTTTCATTTCAATTCTTTATAGTTTACTCTTTTAATGTTACTTTACTTTTAATTACTTCTGCTTTTGCACTCGAATGTAACGGAAAATCAAAAGCCCATTTACTGCTATTACTACAAAATATATTGAACGCAATAAACCCATAATACGTTTCGAAAAGTTTCAGGTTTACTCATGATATTTTGAAAAACAAGGAGCAGCACATAGACCAGGTTGTCCGGGGCAATCAGCACATCGGAAGACAGTTTCTTTCCGCTTTCCGGCTTGGTAGCAAACACGGCATCTCTTGTGAGGTCGAGGCTTCCCTTGCTGGTATGCGTTCAAGTTTATGTTGTGGATTCCGTTCCTCCAAGCATCGATTGTTTGTTGATCGTGGTACCAGGCGAGGTCTTCCGACAGGATTTCGTCCAATACCTGTTTGTAAGACCAAACGATTGACAGATTTCATGCAGTAATCTAGGTAGTTCATTTTACCATCATTCTTCCTGTAGAGAATCCATGAATTGTAATGCATGATTTGAATTAAGTGCAAGCAGTACTTTACAAACCATGTATAATTTTTCCGATTGATATCGTAATGATGAAGTGCGGCATCCAACGGTCGACACCGCCCATATGGGCATTGTAATTCAATACAGATCGTGACTTCTTCACCGTTTCGTGGTGTCCACGCTTTGACTATGCGGCTGACCTCAACATCTTCAGCAGCAGCAAACGTATCCATCAAGTAAACCGTCTTCTTTCCAGACGACTTTTGATCCACAAGTTTACGCAAAGAACTTCGCCGTTGCGGGAATAAGCTTGAGACTTAACAGGCAGATTTAAGTGCTTTAAATCGCTCGGAACGCCCCGGTTCGCTTTTACAGTTCCAGTCATAAATGTACCATTGCGAAACAGATATCGGGCTAATCTACAGGAAGTTTTATAAAAGTTATCAAGATAAACGTTGTAACCTTGATTAAACAGGTCGTGTGATTATTGTATCACAATTCGTTCCGTAACTGATAATGTTTCAGCACCCCGATGAGACAATCCGACTGCCCGATTTTCAGTACTCAGACCATGAAGCATCATCTTCCAAACGTAACCCGACTCGGATTCTGCCAATACATACGACTTTATTCCATACCTCCTACGCTTGCTTGGGATATATTGTCGTATTCTTAAACGTCCTTTGAACAGCATGAGTGTCTCATCTATAGAATCTGACGGTTTGGTAGGTATGTATTTTGGCATATATTATTAACTTTTTCCAGAAATGGTCGTACTTTTGCTAAATAATCATTTTCCAAATTTTCTGGGTCTGCAAAGCGAATATAGTTCAAAATTAACTGAAATCTGTCACGGGATAGAGATTCAGGTGACGAGAATATCTCTTGACGAAACACCAAATCGCCACTCCAGTATGATGCAAGCGTAGGCTTCTTGTTCAAAGCCATTAAAAATTGCAATCCAATAAACTTTCTGATTTCATTGACTGTAACTTGTCTGCTGTTTTGTAATTTTTGGCTTTCAGGATTATCAACTAATTCTTGCCAAAGTCTGTTGTTTGTGTAGTCGCATATATCTTGCATTAAGTCGTCAGTGAAAAAGTGATTTAAGAAAAACATATCATCTTCTAATTCATTTGGAATCTCTAAGCGTGGATGTAGTCCTGTAGTTCCAGTAAATTCTGGTCCACGTCTGACGGAATCAGTACCACTTTGGACAGTTCACCATTCACCAGTGCTGCCACCTGCATCTTCGTCAGAGCTGCTACTTGAGTCGTTATCTCGCAAGTCATTATCTTGTATTTCATCTTCAATCTCACTGCCTGAACTGCCATCTTCGTTTGTATCAAATACCCATCAAATTCAACGCATCTGTCATGGCAGAACGCCGGGGATACCGCCGACCACTTTGCGTGCTCATTATGATATGAATGCGCAATTCGAACAGCAACAACTATCAACAAATTCTGTCGGCCGTGTGAATGATATTCAAAGATCTGTTCAATAAACGAAATCTTACGTAATAATTCGGTGAACCTGTCCTTTGAGAGTGATCATAATTCAGAAACATTCACCGATGGTTTTATGACAGGCTCTGCGTGTCACGGTATAATCGTACTATTGCATTGATTATAATTCCGTTAATTTGTTAATAGATACATGACACGTACAGCGTGTCGTCCGTACTGAAAGGGTTAACAGCAGAAAAACTCACTGCTGCTAAAGCCAAAACATTCGGAGGAAGTGACAAGAATAGCCCTGCATATTTATACATTATAACTGTTGATTGCTGTCATCATATACGAAATGCTCCAAGGATTAACAGCAGAAAA
>CAJQUW010006908.1:0-21071 GCA_907163375.1 Prostheceraeus crozeri
ACGTGTGTGAAGTTAGCCGTACCAATATCCGTACCACATCGAAAATCGCGTGTGCCACTCTCAAAAACAGCATTTACACATAATTTTGAGGAGCAGCTTGTGCCACCATAATTTTTCAAAAATGCTGCAGTTTTGCAGATATCGTCCATCGTTAACTGCAGGTGGTAAGTTGTGAAGTGTGCCGTTACCAAGTTACATAATAGCTGAAATCCTGCATCTTTAGAATTTTCAACCACATGGAATGCTAAAATAACACGTCTAAAACATTGCCTACCCACTACTTTTTCAAAATTCACAATACATACTGTGAAATTGGACAAAATGACCTCCAAAGTGGTACGGATTGAAGTTAGCCGAACCACTTGTTAAAATCGCGTGGCCACTCGAACAACACACCGAATACACTTATTGGGAGGTCCAGCTTGTGCCACTTGTGCCACCCCTCAAGACAAGCCCAACCTCTGCTACCTCTGCGTAGAATCCGCACTTAAATGCGGATTTTCGTCCCTCAGCCACGCCCTACAGCCCATTCCGTACAAAACCACATTTTTCTTGTGAAAATCGCGTGTGCCACTACGAATCAACACACCGAATACACTTATTGGGAGTGTGCCCAGCTTTTGCCAGCTTGTTACCCACCCCTCAGACCGCCCACAACTCCTGCGTAGAATCCGCACAAATGCGGATTTTTCGTCCTCAGCCACGCCCACAGCCATCCGTACCAGCTTTGTGAAAATCGCGTGTGCCACTCGAATCAACACAATATACCCCGAATACACTTATTGGGAGTGTGCCAGACTTCTCCACCCCTCAGACAGCCCCAACTCCTGCGTAAGAATCCGCACAAATGCGATTTTTCGTCCTCAGACCACGCCCACAGCCCATCCGTACCACTTGTGAAAATCGCGTGTGCCACCCGAATCAACACACCCAATCCACTTATTATGGAGTGTGCCAGCTTGTGCCACCCCTCAGACAAGCCCCAACTCTGCGTAGAATCCGCACAAATGCGAATTTTCGTCCTCAGCCCAAACGCCCACAGCCCATCCGTAACCACTTGTGAAAATCGCGTGTGCCACTCGAATCAAACACAGAACACTACACCGAATACACTTATTTTGGGAGTGATGCAGCTTGTGCCACCCCTCAGACAGCCCCAAATCTGGTAGAAATCCGCACAAATGCAGGATTACGGTTCCTCATCCCACGCCCACTAAACCCCCATCCGTACCACTTGTGAAAATCGCGTGTGCCACTCGAATCAACACACCGAATACACTTATTGGGAGTGTGCCAGCTTGTGCCACCCCTCAGACAGCCCCAACTCTGCGTAGAATCCGCACAAATGAGGATTTTCGTCCTCAGCCACGCCCACAGCCCATCCGTACCACTTGTGAAAATCGCGTGTGCCACTCGAATCAACACACCGAATACACTTATTGGAGTGTCCCAGCTTGTGCCACCCCTCAGACAGCCCCAACTCTGCGTAGAATCCGCACAAATGCGGATTTTCGTCCTCAGCCACGCCCACAGCCCATCCGTACCACTTGTGAAAATCGCGTGTTCCTCTCGCATCAACACACCGAATACACTTATTGGGAGTGTGCCAGCTTGTGCCACCCCTCAGACAGCCCCAACTCTGCGTAGAATCCGCACAAATGCGGATTTTCGTCCTCAGCCACGCCCACAGCCCATCCGTACCACTTGTGAAAATCGCGTGTGCCACTCGAATCAACACAAGAAACCGAATACACTTTATTGGAAGTGTGCCAGCTTTGTGCCACCCCCCGAACAGCCCCAACTCTGCGTAGAATCCGCACAAATGCGGATTTTCGTCCTCAGCCACGCCCACAGCCCATCCGTACCACTTGTGAAAATCGCGTGTGCCACTCGAATCAACACACCGAATACACTTATTGGGAGTGTGCCAGCTTGTGCCACCCCTCAGACAGCCCCAACTCTGCGTAGAATCCGCACAAATGCGGATTTTCGTCCTCAGCCACGCCCACAGTCCATCCGTACCACTTGTGAAAATCGCGTGTGCCACTCAAATCAACACACCGAATACACTTATTGGGAGTGTGCCAGCTTGTGCCACCCCTCAGACAGCCCCAACTCTGGCGTAGAAATCCCGCACAAATGCGGATTTTTCGTCCTCACAGCCATGCCCACAGACATGGAATCAGCCCATCCGTACCACTTGTGAAAATCGCGTGTGCCACTCGAATCAACACACCGAATACACTTATTGGGAGTGTGCCAGCTTGTGCCACCCCTCAGACAGCCCCAACTCTGCGTAGAATCCGCACAAATGCGGATTTTCGTCCTCAGCCACGCCCTCAGCCCATCCGTACCACTTGTGAAAATCGCGTGTGCCACTCGAATCAACACACCGAATACACTTATTGGGAGTGTGCCAGCTTGTGCCACCCCTCAGACAGCCCCCAACTCTGCGTAGAATCCGCACAAATGCGGATTTTCGTCCTCAGCCACGCCCACAGCCCATCCGTACCACTTGTGAAAATCGCGTGTGCCACTCGAATCAACACACCGAATACACTTATTGGGAGTGTGCAAGCTTGTGCCACCCCTCAGACAGCCCCAACTCTGCGTACAATCCGCACAAATGCGGATTTTCGTCCTCAGCCACGCCCACAGCCCATCCGTACCACTTGTGAAAATCGCGTGTGCCACTCGAATCAACACACCGAATACACTTATTGGGAGTGTGCCAGCTTGTGCCACCCCTCAGACAGCCCCAACTCTTCGTAGAATCCGCACAAATGCGGATTTTCGTCCTCAGCCACGCCCACAGCCCATCCGTACCACTTGTGAAAATCGCGTGTGCCACTCGAATCAACACACCGAATACACTTATTGGGAGTGTGCCAGCTTGTGCCACCCCTCAGACAGCCCCAACTCTGCGTAGAATCCGCTCAACAATATGCGATTTTCGTCCCGCAGCCACGCCCCACAGCCCATCCGTACCACTTGTGAAAATCGCGTGTGCCACTCGAATCAACACACCGAATACACTTATTGGGAGTGTGCCAGCTTGTGCCACCCCTCAGACAGCCCCAACTCTGCGTAGAATCCGCACAAATGCGGATTTTCGTCTTCAGCCACGCCCACAGCCCATCCGTACCACTTGTGAAAATCGCGTGTGCCACTCGAATCAACACACCGAATACACTTATTGGGAGTGTGCCAGCTTGTGCCACCCCTCAGACAGCCCCAACTCTGCGTAGAATCCGCACAAATGCGAATTTTCGTCCTCAGCCACGCCCACAGCCCATCCGTACCACTTGTGAAAATCGCGTGTGCCACTCGAATCAACACACCGAATACACTTATTGGGAGTGTGCCAGCTTGTGCCACCCCTCAGACAGCCCCAACTCTGCGTAGAATCCGCACAAATGCGGATTTTCGTCCTCAGCCACGCCCACAGCAGCCCATCCGTACCACTTGTGAAAATCGCGTGTGCCACTCGAATCAACACACCGAATACACTTATTGGGAGTGTGCCAGCTTGTGCCACCCCTCAGACAGCCCCAACTCTGCGTAGAATCCGCACAAATGCGGATTTTCGTCCTCAGCCACGCCCACAGCCGACGTACATGTAGCTACGCGTGAATGGAGCAGGAATGGATTGAGGAAGGAATTCTAGTTGGCATATGCACGAAATGATCTCGAGAAAAAAAAAGTTGCTGCTGAATTCACGCGCCCCTCTTACCTGCTAGAATTGGCACATGTATCTACATGTAGGATGTAGGCCTGCATAACAATTGCATGTACATGTACATTGCATAACTTTGTTCCGTGACCGTCACAGTTTTTAAGGACATATTTAGACCTCTTCAGTGTCTTCCTCCATGAAGTCCTAGCGCTATCCATCACTTACAATACAACTCATTACAAAAATTCCTGTTCAACTGCAATTGCGGCCTACTATAACCATGCCTCCTTCGTAGCATATTTCTACTGTCCTATTCTGTGGTCAAACATTACTAACATGCCTGTGGGTAATATGAGCATGCTCTATCACCTAAGCAACTTACCTGACACATGCCCAAAACTACCATCACTATGACAGCAGGCCTACTATATGCGCATGAAATATAGAAGTTATCATTGTGAAACTTTAACTCTTTCTTAAGACACGAGCCAACACGAAACCCTAGGCAAACTTATACTCGTCTTGATCCTCTATTCACCTGCAATCCAGATCCGAAGCCCTTATCCCTGGAAACTAGCCCGTTTCGCCAACCTTACCTTAACCCTAACACTAGCCAACTGCATATTCAAACACAAATTTAACTGTTATTGGATTTCCACTTCCCCATTCGCCTACTACCTTCCATACACTTAACAAATTATAACAGCAGGTCCTTAACTTCACATTTTATTCGTATAGAAATTCACAACATGACAGGTTTCAAAAACAGACTAGTTTTCACATGAAAGATACAATTTTACCAAAGATCCAACTTTACCAAAAACATATGTCAACAAAGTCGTGACACTGTCCCAGTCTACATACCACTATCATACACAGGAATATCACAATTCACCAAAAAATGCCACATCATGCTGAAACTCGTTCTTCGCAACCAGTTACACTAATTTCCACTATATTGAAGATTTCAGGACACTGAAGTGAAACAGAAGAGAAGTGCACTTCATTTTCCAGCTCATCAATCCACAATCTTCTGCTCATTGAACAGCTTTGAAATTTGATTCATTGCACTGACCAACACCAAGACACATCGTTAACGGTTTCTGAAAATCCTTTGGGTTAGCGTAGATGACCTGTTGAAGAAAAAAGATATAATATTTACAAGATGTTAATTCTGTCTACTTTCAACAGTAGAATTAGGGACTGACTGTCACAGTCAGATCCACAAATCACAATCGACATTCACTATGATATTCACGAGCAGAAGCGAGTAAACACGTTAGCTAGATCACGTATTTTGTGCGAAAGAAAATTGGGTCATTGTTGACTGTGTCCTACATAGAAAATGAAAATGATCACGTTTCCTGATCCATTGCGCATTCATGGTTGTAAATAGTTTTGTCTCAGATTCCTGCTCCTTACCAGGCCACTGTGGCGCGGTTATCCCGACGCAAAAATTCGTCTGAATAGTAATTTTATTGCTAATCCGTTATTCACAAGAATTTATGCGTGCGAAAAAACGATTTCCTTGGTTTCTCACCATCGGTATGCTGATATTTGATCAAGAATTCATACATTCTCATACGATGATGAAAATCATCCCAACAGCCATTTATAATACATATCCAGATACTTAAACAAATCAATCAAACTACCCTGGATGAATTATAGAGCAAGGTTTTGATGTCTCCTTAGTCAATGAATACATGCAATCATGGAAACGCGAAATAAATAAATATTATAATCAATTTATCATTCAATCCAATTAATCTTTTATATTTCAGAGATGAAGCAATAATGTTGCGCTCGAATCTCCAACAGCGTCAATCGTCATCATGCAGTGATCAAACTAGATAATAAAAGGAATAGCCTTCTACACGTTTTATCTTTCGTTTTCAGCACGATGTAAATATATGGCACATTGTCATGCGTTGGCATTCTGAGTTCATTGTGGAGTTGCACTTTAACCATGCACTTTAACGAGGATGTTATGAACCATGAAGGACATATTGCAGACCAAAATACATTTGACATGGAGTGGAACAGGATGAAGACAGCTTGGATACACAGTGCTGAAAAAGAGTGTGGTCGCAGCAAAGGCTGGGCAGGCATAAGAGACCTGATGGTGGAATTCGGAAGTGGAAAGCGCTGACAAAGAAAAGAAGTTGCGTTTCAAACAATGGCAGCAAAGCAAGTGTGAGGCAACTAAAGCTCTCTATAAAAATGTAAAGAGATAAAATATCACTATCAAATGAGACCGATGAACTGCACTAAAATTATTATTAATGAAGTTGAAGATAGTTCATGCAAAAAACGTCAAAATTGACATAGGGCCTATGCATCAAGCACTCAAATATGACATATGCATATCAAACATGCTCACTTATATCCAATCTTTAATTGCGCATGTAAGTTTATAGCAACGATCACAATTGGCATAAAGCATCTGCACTTACATGTTATTATGCCATGCTTCTCCGGAATTTATTTTGTAATATATAAGTATGTATAAAGGTCATTATCATTGTATATCATGTCATTTGCCTGAAATTGAAGGCGTTTTACAATTAACTACTTAGCTACTGATACTGTCATTCATTATTTTTGTGGCTGTGACAATTTGCAATGCCTATCACGAGCAACGCAGTTCGTTCAGGGGAAGTGAAATTAATTTGAACATGTCACGCACAAACTATATTACAGATCAGGCCACATCGAGCCAAAATCCTCTGACACAGCCCCATCGAAAAAATGGGACTAAATACATTTAAATTATATAAGCGAAAAATGGACCTAAACATACAAAAGAATTACAATTTTGAACATGCATGTAGTCAGTCTTTTGATATCAAAATTGCCAATACTTTTGCGATAGAATTTTTTCAAATGATTGTCGTAAATTGCTAGCAGGCTAGACACCAATGATGTGACTTTGTATCGAAGTTGGCCTTTAGCATCATACTTTTAAAAAAAATTTCCTGAAAAACATGCAAACATATTAATAAGACTTAGTCAGATTTTTATATGTATAGCATCTGAATGAAATCAGATTGCTCTACTGGTACTGAAGCAATTAAACTCTAAGTAATAAGTTGCACATAAAATTCAACTTTCCAAAATTTGCGGAAGTGCTTTCGAATTGTTCCTCACCTTCATTTTTCGCCACTACCGTACCGCGCACCCGCGAAAAAATTTTTTAAATACTGATAGCACGAATCGTCAAACTCGATCACATGCGCATAGAATTCCTGTGATACAGCAAATAAGAGCTTCATCTGTAATATTTCAATTTTAAAAAATCATTCCCTTAATGGTTACTTATTTCCTGAAAAATTATCAGTGAATTTACATCATAGCCTCATGGCGCCTCTTTCAGAGCTGTGTCGGCTAGTGATAATCCAGGCGACAGCAACAAGCGACTTGCACTGAATCCTTACTTGTCTTTCGCCATTGAACAATGACTAATTGCATTTCCAGTCGCCCAGTGATAGACTTAGTATAGGCTAACGGATTATTCACTTCGACCACAATTGAGCTACAAGTTTGCTCTATGACTACAAAAGCATAAGAACCCGAGTCATTGAGCGGGTCACCGAATGGTACCTTTGAACCAGTTTCATCACTGATACACACCATCATGCTACAACTTTTTACTTTGTCACCGATTTCCCTAGACATTCCAAATGTAAAGAATGATTTTAGAAGTGTTTAACATAATCGCAGCTCCATCGCTGAAATTCATCCCAGGAGATATTATTTCAAAAGAGAACCGAAGCCTCTTGTATTGACGAACTAGGCTTCGAGGATTGCTACAATCATCATGCCTGATTGTTCGAATCTCTGTCTTAGTAGCCATGTATCTGAGGGTTGTTTCGAGGCACAAGTCGAATTTCTCTGGTCGACTGGCTTGCGAAGTTGTCGTGGAGATGTTCTTAGAATGTAATGATCTAGTTGTCATGGTGGTAGAAATCGATCACAATATCTGATGCATGCAAAAAGAGTCTGACATGTGGATTGGATTTCCTAAAATTTGATGGAATCATGACAATCTGAACACTCCAAAGGTATTCATGATAAGTGCAAGCGATATTTGCATTGGCATCCGCTGCCAACTCATCTATATGTAGTTCTATATCATTCATGTGCAATCAAAAGTCCGAGATCAATGTGTCTAGCTGAAGATTAGGCGGGCTGAGCCTTCCTAGTCCCCTGTTCACGCGTGCCTGTACGATGCAAAGCAGGACCAAGAAAGGTGAAGCAAGACAAATAAACAAATCAAGACACACATTTATTTCATTGAGGGATTTTGAGTCAGAAATTTCTGAGCAGCTACACACGACAACAAAAATGTAAGATTGTTGCACCAGATAGCCGGTTGTAATAGATGCGAGACCAAATATTTGCCGACTCAACCTGCAGTAGCCATAGCCATTCCACCAACATCTGCTTATTCATTGTTCATTATTCATCTGCTGTATATACACAGTGCCCTACACATAGCACTCCCTTCTATTCTTTAGTTATGTATATAGGGTTGTTCCTAACTAAGCCAAGCAATCATAAGCTCCGTCCATCAGTCTGCAAGCCGATTCCACTGATCTAACTCCCTGCAATAAGACTAAACAAACATTCATTGCAATGAAATAAAAGCTACTTACTTTCCCTGCTGCCTTGAAACATGCCGTGTGCGTAGATATAGGCTGATAGCTTCGTTAATAGGGGCAGACCACAAAATTCCACGTCCAGCTGGCACGTTTAGAAATGTGTGCAGTGTTTAAACAAGATGTAACATAAATTTAGAAGGAATTTGTGACAGAAACATCTTCGCACAAAATACATCAATCTGTAGTTTCCGACATTGTGTCAGCATTTTCTGTAAAAGCGTTGATATTTCCTGATAGAGTGAACAATTCTCTATCCAATGACACCAAGTTTGTTGCATGTTTTTGCAGGATAAAAATAACATAATGACCACGTGAATGAAATATATCCAATTTTCAATCATTGCCATGTAAATACAACTACTACAATTTCTTGCAAAACCATTGACACTTCTGGTGGATTCAGAATTTCTGGCATTCGGTGTGTTGATTCGAGTGGCACACGCGATTTTCACAAGTGGTACGGATGGGCTGTGGGCGTGGCTGAGGACGAAAATCGCATTTGTGCGGATTCTACGCAGAGTTGGGGCTGTCTGAGGGGTGGCACAAGCTGGCACACTCCCAATAAGTGTATTCGGTGTGTTGATTCGAGTGGCACACGCGATTTTCACAAGTGGTACGGATGGGCTGTGGGCGTGGCTGAGGACGAAAATCCGCATTTGTGCGGATTCTACGCAGAGTTGGGGCTGTCTGAGGGGTGGCACAAGCTGGCACACTCCCAATAAGTGTATTCGGTGTGTTGATTCGAGTGGCACACGCGATTTTTACAAGTGGTACGGATGGGCTGTGGGCGTGGCTGAGGACGAAAATCCGCATTTGTGCGGATTCTCCGCAGAGTTGGGGCTGTCTGAGGGGTGGCACAAGCTGGTACACTCCCAATAAGTGTATTCGGTGTGTTGATTCGAGTGGCACACGCGATTTTCACAAGTGGTACGGATGGGCTGTGGGCGTGGCTGAGGACGAAAATCCGCATTTGTGCGGATTCTACGCAGAGTTGGGGCTGTCTGAGGGGTGGCACAAGCTGGCACACTCCAATAAGTGTATTCGGTGTGTTGATTCGAGTGGCACACGCGATTTTCACAAGTGGTACGGATGGGCTGTGGGCGTGGCTGAGGACGAAAATCCGCATTTGTGCGGATTCTACGCAGAGTTGGGGCTGTCTGAGGGGTGGCACAAGCTGGCACACTCCCAATAAGTGTATTCGGTGTGTTGATTCGAGTGGCACACGCGATTTTCACAAGTGGTACGGATGGGCTGTGGCGTGGCTGAGGACGAAAATCCGCATTTGTGCGGATTCTACGCAGAGTTGGGGCTGTCTGAGGGGTGGCACAAGCTGGCACACTCCCAATAAGTGTATTCGGTGTGTTGATTCGAGTGGCACACGCGATTTTCACAAGTGGTACGGATGGGCTGTGGGCGTGGCTGAGGACGAAAATCCGCATTTGTGCGGATTCTACGCAGAGTTGGGGCTGTCTGAGGGGTGGCACAAGCTGGCACACTCCCAATAAGTGTATTCGGTGTGTTGATTCGAGTGGCACACGCGATTTTCACAAGTGGTACGGATGGCTGTGGGCGTGGCTGAGGACGAAAATCCGCATTTGTGCGGATTCTACGCAGAGTTGGGGCTGTCTGAGGGTGGCACAAGCTGGCACACTCCCAATAAGTGTATTCGGTGTGTTGATTCGAGTGGCACACGCGATTTTCACAAGTGGTACGGATGGGCTGTGGGCGTGGCTGAGGACGAAAATCCGCATTTGTGCGGATTCTACGCAGAGTTGGGGCTGTCTGAGGGGTGGCACAAGCTGGCACACTCCCAATAAGTGTATTCGGTGTGTTGATTCGAGTGGCACACGCGATTTTCACAAGTGGTACGGATGGGCTGTGGGCGTGGCTGAGGACGAAAATCCGCATTTGTGCGGATTCTACGCAGAGTTGGGGCTGTCTGAGGGTGGCACAAGCTGGCACACTCCCAATAAGTGTATTCGGTGTGTTGATTCGAGTGGCACACGCGATTTTCACAAGTGGTACGGATGGGCTGTGGGCGTGGCTGATGACGAAAATCCGCATTTGTGCGGATTCTACGCAGAGTTGGGGCTGTCTGAGGGGTGGCACAAGCTGGCACACTCCCAATAAGTGTATTCGGTGTGTTGATTCGAGTGGCACACGCGATTTTCACAAGTGGTACGGATGGGCTGTGGGCGTGGCTGAGGACGAAAATCCGCATTTGTGCGGATTCTACGCAGAGTTGGGGCTGTCTGAGGGGTGGCACAAGCTGGCACACTCCCAATAAGTGTATTCGGTGTGTTGATTCGAGTGGCACACGCGATTTTCACAAGTGGTACGGATGGGCTGTGGGCGTGGCTGAGGACGAAAATCCGCATTTGTGCGGATTCTACGCAGAGTTGGGGCTGTCTGAGGGGTGGCACAAGCTGGCACACTCCCAATAAGTGTATTCGGTGTGTTGATTCGAGTGGCACACGCGATTTTCACAAGTGGTACGGATGGGCTGTGGGCGTGGCTGAGGACGAAAATCCGCATTTGTGCGGATTCTACGCAGAGTTGGGGCTGTCTGAGGGTGGCACAAGCTGGCACACTCCCAATAAGTGTATTCGGTGTGTTGATTCGAGTGGCACACGCGATTTTCACAAGTGGTACGGATGGGCTGTGGGCGTGGCTGAGGACGAAAATCCGCATTTGTGCGGATTCTACGCAGAGTTGGGGCTGTCTGAGGGGTGGCACAAGCTGGCACACTCCCAATAAGTGTATTCGGTGTGTTGATTCGAGTGGCACACGCGATTTTCACAAGTGGTACGGATGGGCTGTGGGCGTGGCTGAGGACGAAAATCCGCATTTGTGCGGATTCTACGCAGAGTTGGGGCTGTCTGAGGGGTGGCACAAGCTGGCACACTCCCAATAAGTGTATTCGGTGTGTTGATTCGAGTGGCACACGCGATTTTCACAAGTGGTACGGATGGGCTGTGGGCGTGGCTGAGGACGAAAATCCGCATTTGTGCGGATTCTACGCAGAGTTGGGGCTGTCTGAGGGGTGGCACAAGCTGGCACACTCCCAATAAGTGTATTCGGTGTGTTTGATTCGAGTGGCACACGCGATTTTCACAAGTGGTACGGATGGGCTGTGGGCGTGGCTGAGGACGAAAATCCGCATTTGTGCGGATTCTACGCAGAGTTGGGGCTGTCTGAGGGGTGGCACAAGCTGGCACACTCCCAATAAGTGTATTCGGTGTGTTGATTCGAGTGGCACACGCGATTTTCACAAGTGGTACGGATGGGCTGTGGGCGTGGCTGAGGACGAAAATCCGCATTTGTGCGGATTCTACGCAGAGTTGGGGCTGTCTGAGGGTGGCACAAGCTGGCACACTCCCAATAAGTGTATTCGGTGTGTTGATTCGAGTGGCACACGCGATTTTCACAAGTGGTACGGATGGGCTGTGGGCGTGGCTGAGGACGAAAATCCGCATTTGTGCGGATTCTACGCAGAGTTGGGGCTGTCTGAGGGGTGGCACAAGCTGGCACACTCCCAATAAGTGTATTCGGTGTGTTGATTCGAGTGGCACACGCGATTTTCACAAGTGGTACGGATGGGCTGTGGGCGTGGCTGAGGACGAAAATCCGCATTTGTGCGGATTCTACGCAGAGTTGGGGCTGTCTGAGGGGTGGCACAAGCTGGCACACTCCCAATAAGTGTATTCGGTGTGTTGATTCGAGTGGCACACGCGATTTTCACAAGTGGTACGGATGGGCTGTGGGCGTGGCTGAGGACGAAAATCCGCATTTGTGCGGATTCTACGCAGAGTTGGGGCTGTCTGAGGGGTGGCACAAGCTGGCACACTCCCAATAAGTGTATTCGGTGTGTTGATTCGAGTGGCACACGCGATTTTCACAAGTGGTACGGATGGGCTGTGGGCGTGGCTGAGGACGAAAATCCGCATTTGTGCGGATTCTACGCAGAGTTGGGGCTGTCTGAGGGGTGGCACAAGCTGGCACACTCCCAATAAGTGTATTCGGTGTGTTGATTCGAGTGGCACACGCGATTTTCACAAGTGGTACGGATGGGCTGTGGGCGTGGCTGAGGACGAAAATCCGCATTTGTGCGGATTCTACGCAGAGTTGGGGCTGTCTGAGGGGTGGCACAAGCTGGCACACTCCCAATAAGTGTATTCGGTGTGTTGATTCGAGTGGCACACGCGATTTTCACAAGTGGTACGGATGGGCTGTGGGCGTGGCTGAGGACGAAAATCCGCATTTGTGCGGATTCTACGCAGAGTTGGGGCTGTCTGAGGGGTGGCACAAGCTGGCACACTCCCAATAAGTGTATTCGGTGTGTTGATTCGAGTGGCACACGCGATTTTCACAAGTGGTACGGATGGGCTGTGGGCGTGGCTGAGGACGAAAATCCGCATTTGTGCGGATTCTACGCAGAGTTGGGGCTGTCTGAGGGGTGGCACAAGCTGGCACACTCCAATAAGTGTATTCGGTGTGTTGATTCGAGTGGCACACGCGATTTTCACAAGTGGTACGGATGGGCTGTGGGCGTGGCTGAGGACGAAAATCCGCATTTGTGCGGATTCTACGCAGAGTTGGGGCCGTCTGAGGGGTGGCACAAGCTGGCACACTTCCAATAACTGTATTCGGTGTGTTGATTCGAGTGGCACACGCGATTTTCACAAGTGGTACGGATGGGCTGTGGGCGTGGCTGAGGACGAAAATCCGCATTTGTGCGGATTCTACGCAGAGTTGGGGCTGTCTGAGGGGTGGCACAAGCTGGCACACTCCCAATAAAGTGTATTCGGTGTGTTGATTCGAGTGGCACACGCGATTTTCACAAGTGGTACGGATGGGCTGTGGGCATGGCTGAGGACGAAAATCCGCATTTGTGCGGATTCTACGCAGAGTTGGGGCTGTCTGAGGGGTGGCACAAGCTGGCACACTCCCAATAAGTGTATTCGGTGTGTTGATTCGAGTGGCACACGCGATTTTCACAAGTGGTACGGATGGGCTGTGGGCGTGGCTGAGGACGAAAATCCGCATTTGTGCGGATCCTACGCAGAGTTGGGGCTGTCTGAGGGGTGGCACAAGCTGGCACACTCCCAATAAGTGTATTCGGTGTGTTGATTCGAGTGGCACACGCGATTTTCACAAGTGGTACGGATGGGCTGTGGGCGTGGCTGAGGACGAAAATCCGCATTTGTGCGGATTCTACGCAGAGTTGGGGCTGTCTGAGGGGTGGCACAAGCTGGCACACTCCCAATAAGTGTATTCGGTGTGTTGATTCGAGTGGCACACGCGATTTTCACAAGTGGTACGGCTAACTTCACATCCGTACCACTTTGAGGTCATTTTGTCCATTTTCTCAGTAAGTATTGTGAATTTTGACAAAGTAGTGGGTGGCACATGTTTTAGACGTGTTATTTTAGACGTCCATGTGGTTGAAAATTCATAAAGATGCGATTTAAGATTTTTTCTGTAAATTGGTACGGCTAACTTCACATCCGTACCACCTCGAAGTTTTGATGGACGATTTCTCGCAAACTGCTGCATTATTTTGAAAAATTACTGGTGGCACAAGCTGGCACACTCTAAAATTATGTGTAAATGCTGTTTTTGAGAGTGGCACACGCGATTTTCGATGTGGTACGGATATTGGTACGGCTAACTTCACACACGTATTCTCCTAGATGAAATAGCTTTCCATTAGATTTTATGCGAGATTCAGAGTCCAAATTATTATCAGTCGTAGGAAAAACAAAAATGTCTAACTTACAGATTTTCAGCAAGGCATTCGCCGCATGCATCGCTTCTATTGACCGCTCACCACTGTTAAGTACAGTCATTCACTAATATGGCAACATTTTACATTTGATTATTATCCATCAAAAAATGTCGTATCAATTAGTTTATAACAGGCATACTTGAAGGCAGAGAACCTCCGGGGAAAAAAAGCTAGGAAATCTCCTTTAAGCTCCTCGAATTTAGTCTTTTGCAAACTGCGGCAACTCTGAATGAATTTCATATAGAAACTATATATGCATGTATATAAAGTGAAAACATTGAAATGACGAAATTATGTGACGATTCAACATGACGATAAAGAAAGAAATACTAACTGGTCGAAATGAATTGTTATTCGTAAAATCGTTAAAGAGTGCAGGAGGCGGTCAAGATTTAGGATAATATCGATAAATTCAGTGAGGCTTAGGAGTTTCAAACACCTGAATGCTCTAAATAGCACAAAACCAATCACCATTTTCAGAATTTACGCGATAGAATTGTTTGGAAATGCTTGATTTAAAAATGGAAAGATCAAAATTAACCGAAACACGAGTAATTTACACGAAGAGAGCGACCATGGTCGTCGATCGATTTCGAGTTTATCTAAAACCCAATCTTCAGGACAGTGCAATAGCTGAAACAAACAGTTTTATAAATTGATAAACCATGGACAATGCCATTTCACAAAAAACGATGCTAAAATTAGAAACATGTGGAGAGAGGGACAGATGAAGAGCTTAGTAAAAAATATGATCGATAAAATTTCCGTTGTATTTAATCGCCGCTACTGTTGAAATGACATATTTTGTCACCTTCAAAACTGAACCAGAGTCTGATTACTCTTTTTTTTTTTCTTTAATTTGTCACATTCTATACACGACAGTTTTAATGTCTATGAATTAATGTCCAGGAATTAATCTCAAATGATTATCCTGTCAACTTGATAAATTCCATAAAAACCCAAGTTAACTCTCCTACCAATAAATATACTAGCAACAACTTCAGGCTCTCAGGAAGCATGCTCTTAATGATTTGATGGGGAAATATCTGAAGCAGCGGGACTCGGGAAGATTTACACATACGAATGTGTGAGATCCAGTGTTGTTGCTGGTCTAAATGAGAAAGGTTTTCAGCCAGATGTGATCAAATCTATTCCACGCCACAAAGCTCATGACAGGTCTCTTGAATGTGCCTTGCCAAGAAGAGCAAAGTGTTTAAATATATCAAGTGTGGAAACTCCCCATTACTCTAATGTATTTTTAGTGGCGACAAATCCGCCATCTTTTTTCGCCAAGATAATTTTCAGATATTTATATTCATCAATTTCAAGAAGTCGCTGTGGCTAAAATATTTGGTGACAACTTCATTTTTCTAGTGATTCCTACATAAAATTTACTGCTTTATTCATTTTTCACATCAATTTTGATGTTGAACGTGTCATTTTCTGAATAATATGGCTTTAATAGATGAAAACAGTGGAGAAAATATGTGTCATTTGGCTCTCAGATATTTTTATCTACATAAATTGAAGATGCATCTAATACAAAATATTTCCTGGAATGAGAAGACAAGTGGAAATATTTGCTTCGCTAATTTCAGCAACATTTTTTGGCGCTTTAGGATGGTTGTTTAAACGTTTCATCTGCCCAGTGGAAGATTAACACCCGCGTGGTTGACGCACGTGACTCTTGCGCTTGTCCTAAAACAGCCCGTCATGCTCTTATTTTACTGATATCTGTGTTCATACAGTGAGTGCACCAGTTGCCGGAAATTCCACCATCTTCATGATAATTGAGCGAGATGTTCCCACGCAAATCACTTGACGTTTTCACTTGTGACGTCATGCCTATTCGCTGTCTGATTGCTTTATTAACTAAGGAAGCAGACAACAGTTCGCTACACGTGCGTTGACTGTTCCACAAGGGCACGCACAGATGTTTCTAAATTTTCTGCTCAGGGAATCATTATGATCTGTGCATGATAATGGCGTCTGGTAAGTTTGATGGTTAATGATAGTTAATTTGAATCAACTCAAAGTTTTGCAACACGAGTAATAGTCACTACATCTTGGATGCATGTTGAATATCACCCATCCACGGTTATACATTTCATTTAGGTAAAAGCAAATATAATTTCTTAAAGTGGCAACATCAGTGATGGTTAACTACATAGTCCACACAACCTTCGTTCATGATGATGTTCCAAGGTTTGAAAAACACTCTGTCTAGTGGTTCGATCTTGTAAAAACGAAAAGTTTGACGCAATCCGAACTGGGATCTCAGTAAGTCGGTCAAATTTTCATTGGCATATAATGAAACTATGGTTAAAGTGTATATATAAGTGCAATAATTTCCTCCATGACCATAATTTGACTGGACCAACAAGGTCAATTTCGCACTGCTGAACCGATTCAACCCAGTATACCCGCAATCATGAATGTTATAACGAAAAGCCTTCTTCCAAGTTTACTTGTTTAATAACGAACACCGTTAAATAACAATTTTAGTAGGCCTATTAGAGTAGTGGAAGCTGAGAGTCTTTTTGTGAGAATACTTTCAAAAAAAGAAAAATTAAGCGGTTCTTTAATTCACCTTTAGCAAAAATGAAATTAATTTTTAGTTTGCTAGCAAGGCTTGATTTGTATCAAGATATCCAAAAGACGTGAGGTTATTTGCACGCAATGTTTGCGTGTAAATAGCCAGACAACTGAGGCCAAGTTATTCCCACGTAAAAGTGGGTACCAGCAGCCGTCGGTAACTATACAGTGAGGTTTTCAGACGCGCAAAAATATTCATCGAAGTGGTATACTGTATTTAATGAACCGGTTATATTTTGCTATGACCACTTCAAAATATTTTCACAATAATTTGTTTAAAGGCATTCATCGTTAGAATTAACTGCAATTGCTTCTTAGAAGTGGTTGTCTACTGAACCCGTTGCCAAAGTTTTCATAGTATCAATTTTTTTTAGCATATACATGTAATGATATACTGAATCTGTCTTCTTGGCAATTCGTAGTCGCTGGCTTCGTCCCGCGATTTCCCCATGATCATCATTATTCTTTCAATAAATTTGTACAGTTTTTTGATTTGATGTATGAAATCAACATGTTTGATAACAGTGGTAGGCATATCAGAAGGTACAAATTGATTGGGCCACTTGTTTAATCCTCTAGGAGTAGGTATATTCAAAATGTTAAAGCGGGGCAATTGATTCCTTTGCTTAGTTATTTCCGGATGAAGACTTTTTTTGACATACGGTTAAACTATGGCGAATCAGTCATTGTTGTGGTGCGGAAGAGAAGAAAAAGAATCTGGTTCTATTGGCTCCAAATGATGGGGCCCACTATGACATGATGACCTTGTCAGTAGGTAGGCAACACCAATTTGTGGTATTGTGATGGACTTATAGATCCAGTTGATTACATCACAATCGGTTGCACTGTATCGGCCCTATAGTTAGATGAATCGAATGCCTACAAAACTTGTATTGTGATGACGATCTGAACACATTTGGTTGCAATATTTTTTATTTAAAGCCTTTAACAGAAGCTCTTAACAATCAAAATTTTGATCCAATTTAGCAAAAAGCTGCTTCTTCAACCGAAATTCCTATTTATTATGATTTGAAAAATATACCAAAATAACTACGCTACGTTTATTTTTATGTATATAGTCTACATAAGAATAATGATTTTTTCGGGGTGTGCGCATGCATTCACCTGCTCGCACCGTCCGAAAATTTTAGAAGTCATGCCTGAAAGCAAATTTATTAGTAGGCCTGTAGGTGAAATATAATTTGTTAAAAGATAAAGATGAGTCTACATATTCGCTAATGAGGAAGGCAACAGGCGGGGTATTTCACAAAGGCGAAATAATAAAAAAAATTCTGAGAGATTTAAGCAGTGCCAAACAATAATTTGTCATGAACGTTATTGAATGCCCTAGTATATTTCCGTCATGAAAAAATGCTATTCATGGTCGAATACCTTTCTCTGGAGTATTGAAATATAATTTGAAAAATATTTGCATTATGAAGTTACTTTTGATCAGCTCTATAATATGTTGCATTTTTGTCAACATCGTGAAGCTAGCTATGAGAGCAATTATGTATATCCGTAGTCTATACTCGCACTTTGAATATGCTTAATACCGATGTCAGATGAACAGTGTACGGTGATAATTAATTGATAATTATTCGCAAACGTCTCTTAGACCATTAACTTGGAATGAGATAGCACTCGAAATTATAATTGGTACAAGTGATCAAATCAAAAGTGTTACGTCTTTGTGGTTCATTCTATATAGCATTTAATAATACACAATTGTCGGTTTGAAGGCCTTCTGATGAATTGATGCAATCCTATGATGTACCAAGCTGCGACTCAAATGCTTTCATCTGCATCTGATATGTTTTCGTGTTGCTTTCCTTTTTCTGTGTTGTGAATATGATTTTAACTTTTCAGTGGATTTGCCGGAAGCCGAGGAACTATTGTAATTAATTGCTCAATGTACTCGAATGCAAATTAATACAAAGTTATCTGGTCAGCTTAAGCTTGGAGCGTCATTCATCAATTTTTTCATTATTTTCATCACTAACATAAAACTGGCATTTACGTGATACATCAATAATATTAGTGACAACATTTCAGAATTTGACTATTTCTTCATAATTTTTACTCAAACATGGATAATCAAATTACTGCTATTGGATCATAAGAAGGAAATTACAAGGGAATACTCTGATGTATAGGAAGAAAATGATGATGTTAGGATGTCAATAAAAAAAATATTACAATTTCACATAGGAATACCTTTCATAATCAAAAGAAAAAAATAGGACCTTAAAAATAGTATAGTAAGGTCCATCATGGTTTCCAACATACATTCATGAATGGAAAATCTAAAACTGATCGAAATGAATGTATGTACAGCTGGGTATCAATAAGAAAATGAAGTATTTCTAGATTTGATACAAAGATATTTCAGTTCAGATGTTCACTGGGCAAAAGTATTGTAAACCACGTTTCTATAACACAGTACATGAATGAAAAAACTCATACACTAATCCCCAAAAAATGTCTCTGTCACCTTCTGAAAATTGCTTTCTAAATGTTAATTAGGTGACATTCGTTATAAAATTGCCCAATTTGAATATATCTATGAAAACATTGAATATATGGCATGAAAAAAGTTATTCATTTGAATTGAAAAATATATTTCTATGAATGCTATAAGATCCGCACATGTATCAGAAAGCTTTTGATTTTGAAGCCAATTAGTACTCAAGGCCATGCTTACACGATCAAATAAATGAAGACAGTACAAATGAGAAATGAAATTGAAAGAGAAAAATGATGGGAACTAAAGAAAAAGATGGACTTATAGTAAAGGCTTTTTTTGGCTTTTTCAGTAATGAAGGATGTCAATATCTAGAATTTGTTTAACATCCTCACTTTTGAGGCAAACGAATAATTTTAAAGTAGAGAGAGGCGATACACAAAGTGATATTTAGTGAATAAAAAAATGCTCTACTGATAGTTAAAGAAATCCAACGCTAGCGCAGCAACCGCCCACTGCTTAGGCTCTATCTCTTCCGAATATCAAAAAACTTAAATCCGCAGTAGAGTTTTACTAATGATCTGGATCATGAAGCTGATTGTCTTCTGCAGCGGTCTACAACAGTTACTGCACAATGTTAGGCAGGTATGAGGGAAACGGAGGACCATATCGTTGCAGCAGAACAAGAGAAAGATTTGGTTGCGAAAAAATTGCGAAGGTGGAGGAGGAACATTGGGGTGGAAGGTGATAATTTGCGAACCGAGAGAAAAATTTTCGGAGAATGAAGTAATGACCGGCGGATTCAAGTCCATAAGAACGCATTTGAGCGAATGATAAGCTGAGAACTCACAGAATATGACATACAAAGTATAGGAAGCTAGTTACACTAGATGTTCTGGGAGTGATCTGACTTTATGATCTTAGTGAGCTACAAATTCAGAAATCTTTAGGTTAAAATTAGAAAAACGTGAATACTTACGTTACATACCCCCGAGTATTTTTTTTCTATGCATCGTCAGCAGAACCGTCGGATTCCATCATTTCATGAAACAGCTCATTCATCTGGTTTTGATCAGTCTCCAACATGCTTATCAGAAGTAATTGAAAGATAGTATACGGCCATCAAGATTACCAGAATCTTAATCCTATCGAACATATTTGTGATATGATCTGGCCGTACAGGAAAGTATGAACGAACCCACACCCCCCCCCGACCTACCCACCCATCGGTGGAAGTAATTGTTTGAAGGACTTGACAAATCACATGGAAAGTGTCGAAGAGTCTGAACGAGCATTCCTCAGAGCGCAGGTGTGCGATACCAATAAAATATTTATACTTCAAAGAATCAGAAGTATGATCAATTCCATCAAGGTCTCTTTCGATTAATGTATCATTTTATAATCCTTGGAAAATATCAAGCATTTATACATGAGGGTTAATTACTTTTCGCTAACTTAACGCAATAGAAACATTTATTACAGTATGATAAGAGGTTTGCTTGGTGATATAATAAGATAACACACATTTTTGGTGATACGAGATGTCCCCCCCCCATTAAATCGTAACAGAGTGGAAATGTAGTCGTTCATTAAGTACCTTTATAATCAATTAATTCTATGCAAAATCGAACTCGCATTTTAACCATAGAATGACTCTCATCCATGTTATGTCTTCCAGATGTCTAACGGATAACTAATGTAATTTTTCACTACTTCATAGTTGTGACATAGCTATACAAGTCCCTTCCATCAATATTTCATACTATTCTGTTGTCAATTGCGATATCAAATAAAACTGCTTATAAGAGGCTGGCGAAAAAGTAATATCATAGAATCGCCACAAATCAACCAATGATTCCATACTTCCCTTATATACTTACTTTG
>CAJQUW010006909.1:0-87152 GCA_907163375.1 Prostheceraeus crozeri
AACCTGCAATGGTGAAGCAGAAACAATCAACTCAGCAACTTTCAAAGGGTCACTGTTGGTCATCAACCAACAACTTTGACAAACACACCACACAAGCATGGTCACTACATCCAATAACAAAGGGACAAATTCAAAACAACTATTCATACCACCAGAATTTTTCAACACCACAAACCAAAGCAGCTAACCGCACAAATCACCCCACAACACAATTTCATCCCGCAAAACCCAAACATCCTACAACCCCAAAAAAACAAATGAATACACACACAACAGACAGAGCACACCAATATCTTACAAACATCACCACTCTACACAAAACAACAACAACAACATCACTCATTGACAAGAGGTACATCCCAATTCATATCCGGGACAAACTTAGAGGGAGAAAAAACGGGGGACAAGAGGCATCAACATCAGCAAATCACACTATTTCATCCAGCAGGACCAATCCTTGTCAGGCACAACCCAAAACAACGCAAAGCACCAGCACAGTCACAAAAATCTGCAATTCCCACAAATACAAGAGTTGCAACAACAAATTCATCGCAGCCTCACAAAAGGTGAGCAGCAAGGCCAATCATCCAAAACACATCACATCGGGCAAAGGGGGGTAGGCGACAACAGTAGCCACCAGCACGCACCACACCAGGCACAAAACAGTGAATACATCTCACCACAACGCACCAACACACAAACAAACGTTGCAAAACAAGAACATCAGCAACCCAGAGTAACACTCAAATACCAAAACCGGCAAAACCCACATGCCACAAGGGGTGCAAAACACAAGGCCAGGACGACAAGCGACAGGGGGGAAGGGCGAACCGCGAAAAGGGGGTCAGTTCAACCTCCCACTCCCAGGCAGAGGCAACAAGTCAAGCACTTCAAAGCCAAAAACAACCGGCAATTCCATCACAAAAGACACAGGCCCCGACAACCACACAAGTCTCAAAATCACCTAAGCGTGGCAGATGGCAAAGAACTCAACAAAATCAAAGTTTGCACACAACACGGCACAGGCAAGGTGCAACACAACAAACAAACCGGGCACCCGGCAACCATTCAACTCACAAACGGCAACAATCGCAAGTCATGTCACACCACACCAAATGCGGGTCACGCAGGCAAAACCACAAAAGTCTCTACTGGGAAGGGTGGGCAGGGGGCCCATCCAAAAAAAAATCGCATGCAATGACACAGTACGGTGTGAAGCAAAAATCAATGTTCAAGTCACAAATTAAGCAAAAACGCATCTCACCAATAGAGATAGGGGCAGACGGGTGGGCAAAGCCAAAAGGCACAAGCAACGCACAACCCATGTCCGGAAGCTAAGCACACTAAGGGCGATCCCTACATCGATATTCATACAAACCAGGCACAAAGCAAACGTACAAGAAACATCCACACCAACCCACAACCACCAGCACAAGCCAAAGCAGTCGGGCAGGCAAAAAAGCACCAACAGACACACATCCGGGCACAGCAATACGCACTCAAACGCACAACATCAGATACAGCACCATCAATAATGTTGGGGGTCAAATTCATATCGCAGGAGTTTGCAGACGCACAATCGGAGTGCCGGGACAAAAAACATTGCGTTGGTTACAACGTTTCATCGCGTGGCACAACCACCCGGCAAGCACGGAGCAATGCACGAAACATCCAGGGGGGGGGGTGGGGGGGAGGGGGGGGGGGGGGGGGGGGGGAGACAGCACAATACCATACCAAACACACAAAAGCAAAAATATACATTAGATACACAAGTCAACAGTCAACCCGTGTCAGTGACATATCACCCCAACAGGATAAGCATGTCCACCGGCACCCCCCCCATTCCTACAGGCACACCGCACAGCATTACCATAGTGGCATCCACATACCCAGCAGACACTTGGACCTATCACCGCCCATATGAAATGTTATAAGATTTACAAGTTAGACTAAGCGTGCTACTATTTCCAAATGAAAAAGTATACATGATTAAATCATCCACTGAAGCCCCATTCAAGTAAGTCAGTATGAAAGCAAAGATAATACGAAATAAAAATTTATTATGGCATGTATTTCAAAAGGTCTTCATCGTCAATATCGTCCCAGAGTCTGACTTCACATAGATCACAAAAACAGTTCAGTTGCTTTAATCGTTCTTCCACTGCGAGCCTCACTTTGTCAATATACTCCCACTCTGTCATAGTTCGTGGCTGGGAGTTAGGGGTGTACCACTCCCATAATTGGTGGAGGAAGTTCGTGCTGGTGATCTCCATCACATCGTCAGTATCGTACTGGAGATACTTCCACCTCACGTCTGTTAAGTCGGGACACTCCTTCTCACATACACTCTCCTCTTCCTCATCCGCTGGTAATGATAACTTCCTGATATTGTCCAGTCGGTACACCTTCTCTACCTTCCCCTTCGTTGGAGCGTTTGGTGCAACGAGCGCCTTTGGTGTTGAGCATGGAGAAGAGAATTTTGTATTTGGCGTTGTTGGAGGGCTTGTCATGTTGACTGTGAATAATGACTTTGAAATGTTTTCTAATTCTTTAGTATCAACAAGCAACCAATCAGAATGAACAGCCAATGAATGATGAATATGAAAGTATATATGCAAAGTGACATTCGTATCATTTCACTCTGGCGAATTCTATATTTGAGGCGTACAAGTGAATTCCAAATTTGAGTGAAGTCTCTATCTTGTTGAAGTATCAACCTTAAACTTGATTTCATTGAAATGGTAAGTTGAAAATTTCTTCACTCATCTCCCTCAAACGTGTGGCTAATAGCATTTTCCTCAATTTCAGGCATCAACTTCATCACCAACACCCTCCCTTCTCGAGGAAAGTTTAGAGTTGTTGAGTCAAGGTAGGTTGTAACAATACACTGAGACTTGAACAGAGATGATAGAATGATTTCTCTTTCAGGTGATACCAGTCCCATCTCGAGCGAGTCCATATCAACATTGTCGCGGGAATGCTACGATCGGGAATGTGCTGACTGTGGACACATCTTCACGAGGAAGCGTGATCTCATCCGACACATCAAGCGAGGTGTTTGTAGACCTAAGTCAGCATCAATCTCTGAAGGTAGGGATGATTCTGTTAACGATGTCTCCTTTTCTTGCGATTTATGCATTCAGTCTTTTGAGTCACATTTTGAACTATCTTCACATAGACTTCGACATACACACAGTGACGATAGTTATACTAACAGCACCTCCTCTATCCGACTCTCTGAAGTGTCAATAAATAATTTAGTGAGGAACTACCAGATGGACTCCTCAGAAACCATTACTGACTTTGAAGAATGGTTTCATCAAAATTCATCTTTGATTGGTGCGCTCTTCAACAATTTAGACAATTTTAGAATGAAGGCGCTCATCTATCTCAAAATAAAATATGTAAAAATCGACCACCATACTGGACAAATAATAGAGAGGTTGGAGTTTCACATACCCTCCTCTCCTGCAACCGAAGTTGTAGACTGTGAGTCTTGGATAAATTTTCATATCCAAGGGTTAAAATTAAATATAGATAAATTTAACGAGCGTGATAGTGGACTCGTTTTTGATGGTATTGAGAGCGCCATGATTAAAATCACTTTATTAGGAAATCATAGTGGTCGAGGCTCCTTTAAACTTCCGAAAAATTTAAGAAATAAAGCAGCAGTCATTTCTGTAGATTGCGAATCGCAATGTTTTAAGTATGCCGTCCTCTCCATTCTCCACTATAATGATGTACAGAATAGCCGATACCGCAAGAGTAAGTATCAACAGTGGGAGAATGAATTAAACTTCGATGACTGCAATAGTGACGATATGAAAATTAAAGATATAGAAAAATTTGAAAAATTGAACAACATCAAAATAGTTCTCCATGTTTGGGAAAAAGGATTGAAGGGTGTGCGCTACAACTCGCGTTCGAGTTGTTATGAACGTACAGTAAACCTGTTATTAGTAAAACAGGATGATAGTGAGGAATGGCACTACTGCGGTATTCCCAAAATCTCTCGCTTATACCACCACTTAGAAAACTCTAGTAGAGAGTTATATTACTGCGACAGATGTATTCGCCACTTTAGGAGGAAAACTAAATTTGAAACTCATTACGAATGGTGTAAGCGAGGTAAACTACAAATGGAGCGCATGCCCAAAGATAAGGAGTTTTCATATAGAGAGAATGGTGACGAACTAAGTCCTCTTCGTGTCATCTATGCTGACATCGAATGTTATATCGATGATAACATCCATCGACCAGCAGCCATTTCCTGCTATGAAGTATGGCACGATCACTTTAGGAGTAGGCAAAATAAAATGCGCGTCTGGCAAGGTGAGGATTGTATTTACCAATTCCTACAATTCCTCGAACAGGCTGTAAAATTTCAACAAAAACATGATGGTGAACTCTATCACAGATCATTGCATATGACAGCAGATGATCAAGCAAAATTTGATAGTTGCAACATTTGCCCCAAATGTAGGAAAACATTTGACGATGATAAGATTAAGAAAGTGCGCGACCATGATCACATCACTGGTAAATTTAGAAACGCACTCTGTTCAAAATGCAATTTTTCACTTAGGATGAAACGGCGTACATTACCCGTCATTTTCCATAATTTCAAGGGCTACGACAGCCATATGATAATAAAAGGAGGTTTAGGTCAAATGAAAGAGTGGAAGCTTGATGTAATAGCACAAACGAGAGAGAAGTTTATGGCCATGACAGCAAAAGTGCCTGTCGATAAAACTAAAGAAAATAAGACGGTCTATTTTGATATAAAATTTTTAGATTCCTACCAATTTATGACTGCATCACTGGCCTCTCTCGTACAAAATCTAAAGTCTCTTCCACTAACACAAAATCTTAAGAAACAATATCCAAATCTAACCGATGAAGTCATCACACGGAAAGGAGTCTTTCCATATGCATATTTTGATGCGATTAGTAAACTCGGCGAGACTTCTCTTCCGCCCATAGATAAATTTAAAAATGATTTGACCGGCGCAGAATGTAAGACCGAAGATTATGATCATGCACAAGATGCATGGATAAAATTTGACTGCCATACATTTGGTGAATATATGATTGCCTACCTTAAGTTAGATGTATTTTTGCTGGCTGATGTATTTCAGGAGTTTCGACGAGTGGCATTAGAAGAAGATAAGTTAGATCCCGTCCACTTTGTCAGTCTACCAGCCATGTCATTTAAGTCTGCTTTTAAAATGACTGGTGAGACCATTCATCTCTTACAAGATCCAGAGATGTATAATTTATTTGAGCGAGGAATTCGCGGTGGTCTCACATTTGTAAATAAACATAGGTTAAAATCTGAAACAGTAGGTAATGATCATACCCATCTTAAGTATTATGATCAAAATAATTTGTATGGTAGTTCATTATCCAAACCGCTACCTCACTCTGAGTTTAGCTGGTTAGATGATAGTGAAATTCAACATTTCTCCAACCCTTCTAACATACTAGCAATTCCAGATGAAGGTGATTGGGGATATTATTTTGAGATAGATCTAATCTATCCAAATAATATTAAACATAAAACCGTAGATTTTCCACTCGCACCCGAATCAGGTGAAGTGACCAAAGATATGTTTTCCGACTTTATGAAACAATTTCATAAAGATTTAGAATCATGCGGTCAACCCGACTATAAGCCTTGCCGCAAACTTTTACTCACCTAGTATGATAAGGAAAACTATCTAGTCCACTTTAGCATCTTAAAATTTTATTTAGAAATGGGCATGATTTTAAAAAGAGTTCACCGCATTATTAAATTTAGACAGAAAGCCTTCCTCAAACCATATATTGATAGCAACAGCCAGAAACGTGCACTAGCCCAAAATAACTTTGAAAAAGATTTTTATAAATATAAGAACAACAGTCTATTTGGTAAGACGATGGAGGATGTTAGAAAGCGCGTAAACTACAAACTAGTTAATGATGATCAAAAGTATCACAAATTGACCTCATCACCTCTATTCATCGATAGAGACATTATCGATGAGGACCTTATAGGTGTTAAAATGATAAAATCTGAAGTTGAGTTGTGCAAACCCATCTATATTGGTCAAGCTGTACTAGATTACTCTAAGCTTGAAATGTACCAACTTTTATAAAATACTAAAACCATGTCCTCTCGTAAAAGAGGTTCGTTTGTTGGGTGGCGATACAGATAGTTTCTTCTTAGGTATTACCACTCAAAAAGATTTAAATTTCAATGAAGTAGGAAAATCTTTAGAAAGATATTTTGATACATCAAATTATCCTACTGATCACCCACTCTACTCCATCAAAAATAAGGCAAAACTTGGCTGCTTTAAGGATGAGACAGCAGGGAAGGAAATAGATGAAATGATTCTCCTCCGTCCAAAAATGTACAGTATGAAATTAAAGGATAGCGACGATAGTATTAAGCGTGCTAAAGGCATATCAAGATCATTGGTCTCTAACATGAAACATAAGAATTTCAGGAAAGCCTATAGAAATAAAAATATAACGTTTGTCAATATGACAATCTTAAAATCTAAGTCGCATGAGATCAAAACTCATAGTTTTAGGAAACGGGCGCTTTCAGCATGGGAGGATAAGAGGTGCTGGTTAGAACACAACATATCTCTTCCACATGGACATCCTGATACAGGCATACCACCACCCAAAAGAATTAAACTCACACTACCACATTCAGGAGACGTCTTAGCATAATCCTCCTTAACTTAGTATTTTGATGTTGATTTCTGTAGATAAACATTGTTGTTTTATGTATCGCATGAGATTGTTTTTTCCTTGTGAATATGTGTCCACATCTGTACATTCCCCATGTGATGACTTTTCCACTGAAAGACATTTTTCCTATCCCTGTATATTTCCACCCTTCACGAAGTAAAAAGACTTTTTGTATATAGCAATGTTTATTGAAGTGCGCTCATGTATATATTTTCAGTGGATGTTGTATAAAGTCTATTGCTTCACATTCATGTACATATTTCAATAAATGTTGTATAAAGACTTCACTTTGTTTTCCGAAACACTAACGTTACGAGGGATTTAGTATCTTTCACGTGGATGCACTCTTGTAAACCATTGGTAATTTTGATAGCAATAGAGGGTATAGTTTGTTTGACGACGGGATGATAGAAAATAGATTTAAACATCTTCTCGACTATTCCATATGAAGCGTCTTTATCATGAATGAAATCACGTAAAATGTATTCTTTTTTCTCACCAACAGAAATAGGTAGAATCAAATCACTTTGAATGTAAAGGTGCTGTTCATGTTTATCAAGTGTCATTGGTGTTTCTATACCAATCGTATGCGCAGCAGCAAACACTGTTTGTAGCATTGAAAAACCAAAGAGTTTTTTCAAATTTTTACTCAATTGACATTGAATGTCATCACTCAGTTTCAGAACAACGCGTTGATTATCAATTGAAAACGAAATGTGGTGTGTCTTTACATCATATTTACTTTTCATCACATGCTTCAACTTCTGTTGTATATAAGGATTTACTACATGAATGAAGCTTTCAACTGTATGATATAGACGCGGCATTATATTGATAGCAACTTTAGATTCTTCATAAGACTGGTAAATTTTCTTGATGCGATCGCCATAGATGTCCACCCACTATTCATCATTAACTGAATCAGCTTTAGTGTGATATTCATGAGAAGCATACACCACACCGCTTCCAATAATAGGTGTATAATGTCTTACAAAATGACGCAAGGTTGGAGAGAAATAAACTGTAAGTTTGTCATTATATTTCTGAATAACCAACTTATTTTTGTCCGCCATAATTTTCTCTCCATACTTCTTACCCACAGTCTCATTCCATCGTTTTACTAACTCAATAAGTGATAAAGGTTGAACACCACGCTTTTTCAAAATGATGCGTTCTTCGCATTCTACAACATCTTCATCAAATATTTTAAATCTATAATGAAATTTGTTGATTCGATTTGAATAAACTTTTTTAACATTTGCAGTAGCAATTGACGTTAGATGTAGTCCATGACCAAAACCAAGATGTGGATAGAATTCACTATCCAACCTCAGCGTAAGACCTTTAGTAAAAGAATGAAAGCGGAGGAACTGTCTCCCACTCCAATGATAGATAGTAAACTCATAAACTTTCTGATTTTTATTCTTCATGATGGAAGTATTACCACTGTTGAATGCCTTAATAATTTTCTCATTCCCAAATGGCTCATAAGAATCTGATTTTATCTGAATCCATTCATAGTTCCATTTTCCATCTGATGTTAAATTGTATGGGAAGTGGAATGCATTATTCATCGTTATTCCATCATGGGTGCGAGGAGTCAATATCATTTCTTCCAAATCATTCACATTCTGAATATTGCTATCATAGCAAATACTAGAAACGCCAACCTCCCATTCACCTTCTAAATGCAGTGGCCGATTTAATTCTACTCGATAGTCTGATGGTTTATTTTTGGGAAATTTATTCATAGAAGCATTACTGGGCAAGTAGATTAGAAACGAGTCCTTATTTTCACTTTCCATATTATTCACATTGGAAAAATATATTAGCATACGTTTGCATTAACTCTTCATTCGGAAATGGAGTGTGATACTTGTCACAGCATCTTTATGAAAAGGAATCAACGCACCAGCATCGTCATAAATGGCAATATCAATTTGTGGGATGTAGTTTGATTTCAGCTTTGTATAATGCACTTTCTTGAAAGTATGCTCAGATAAAATACTGCAGCTTTTTGGCTGGTATGGTATCATTGCTAGCAATGGAGCTTCAACATCTCCCACACGTACATCTTCACCAATATTGGAATATATCTGAAGATAGTTAATACGACGCGATAGCGACATGTCTGCGCTAGCTTTGGTTACAGTACCACTTTTAAAGATATTTTGATCAAAACCCAAAATGTCCATTAGAGTTTTATCCATAATTAGTTCAATACCTTTTCCACTTATAGTGAGAGACAAAGTACCTTCTTTTTCAGAAAATGAAATATGTTGGTCATTAATCACTTCATTTAAATAATCTACAACCAATTTAACCGAAGTAATAATGCGAGGCATCAACACTCTTGTTTCATGTAAGATACCACCTAAAGGCTCTACACACTTTCTGTATAAAGATACGGACCATTCTGTATCAAATTGATTTGACCTTTCACATGGTAAATGTTGCATATCAGATTTTCCATGAACAGCTGCAGAACGATGTCGTAAGAACTGATGAAAATCTTTTGAACAAACTAATACTAGATCATCATCATTTAATTTGCTTATTGCAATATGATTAGATGATTTAATATAAGTCAATGTTGCCACTTGTTTACCATCAACTCGAAGGAGATAATTAAATTTCTTCAATAATGTTTCAGGAGTCATGTTTGTCTTTCTTGGCTTAATCACAATCTTCTTCACCAACGTCTTCTCATTTCTTGGAATAAGATCTACATAATAAGCTTCCTCTCGATATATTAACTGTTTATGACCACTTATGTGGTAATTAACGTTAAAATTATCATAGCTTGTTAAGGCGCTAGCGAGGTTACCTAAATCATTTCTTAAACTTGGACTTAAACCAACAATCCAATCTTTCTCAACTACATGATGTACATAGGTATAATCATCATTGTGCGGAGTAAATTGGGCAATATGTTTACACGCTTTATTCAAGAAATCATATATAAACTTTTTACATGTTAAGAGATCTTTCTTTGGCCACTGTGGAATGTATACTCGGCACCCCTTTTCACATTGGTAAGCAGCTGTACGTCTCATATTAATAGTCATCACCTCATGATCAAAAGTATAGACACAGTTGCTATAAACAAGTTGAGTGACACCCACTTCCCAATTTCCATTTAGCTGTTGTGCATGATCAATGGGAGTAGAAAAGAGTGCGGCTCGATTACTAGTAAATCTCTTTGTAGCCGCATTGCTAAGCAAAATATGATAAAACGACATTTTTTATATTGCTGATCTGCAACTTTGCATAACATCATGAAGACTTGGATTTTGGACTCTCTACAATATATCAGAGTTGATCGTGATGGAAACGTACATTTCAAAAATTCTCATGGTCATACATCAAGAGGAATTACATTAACATGGCGACAATTTGTCAACCTCAATGATATCATGAGGGATTTGGAATATTTTGAAACATTAAGATTCATCTCCTTGGGTGATCAAGTTTGGCTTCAACATTACAGAAATGAAATTCAAATCTACCATTCTCATTCCGCAAACTGTTTCTCATTTCGCAAATACAATTGGGAGAAGTATAGAAGATATATACATCGCTCCATCATGACATTTATTCGTCGTGAGTTCATCGCCCTACTATGCAAATCTTAATCAGACATGACTACCACACACCATGAGTTGGAAATTAGATTCCCTACAACGTATTGAAACGGATCATGATCGAAACGTCTATTTCAAAGATTCAACTGGAAATGTGAGAAGAGAGTTTGCTTTATCTTATCGTCATTTTCAATCTCTACATCATATCATGAAGGACTTGAAATACTTCTATATGAAAAGACATTCACGTATTGGAAATCGCATCTGGCTGCGCGTCAACAATCGGCGAATTCAACTCTATCATTCCCAACTTCATACTAACTTCACATTTCATCAAGGTAGTTGGGAAAAGTATAAAAGGAAGGTACATCACTCAATTTACTCATTCTTTCATCATGAAGCGCCATCGCTACACCATCGTCAACATTCTCCGTCGCTTCAGACTCTACACCAAAATCGATCTCACAACATTACACCAACAGCTTCCAAACAGCAAGTATTACCCGGGCCGTCCTCAAATGTTAGTGGTGAAGATGAACAATTCACGGAATCTTCAACTCTTCCCAAATGGGACTGTACAGATTCTCGGCGCCCTTTCTCATTCATCGGCGCAGTCAATGCACTTAGAGCTACAAAGACTACTACGTCGGATATGGAAGAGGGAGAGGTGTGTGATGTCGAATCTGACTGTGGACAATATGGTGATCTCTACTCAATTGAGTGAAAGTGTATCATTTTTGAAGATTCGTACCAGCAGTTACAGTTTGTGTTATGAACCCGAACTTTTTCCTGCAGCTCTCATTAGTTGTTGGTTACCTGTGCATGTGGCAATCTTTCATAATAGTAAAGTGATCATTACTGGACTAAAATCTCATGTACAAGCAAATATGATCCTAGACTATCTCATTGAGTATGTACGTACCCAGCGGATTGTAAAATAAAAAAACAATTTTTCCAACATGATGTTTTTATTTCAAATCATGATAGAACTTACAAATCATTTTTTCATTAGAGGATGGATTACATGAAAAGTTTTGAATAATAGATGCAAATCGAGATACATGTAAACGTTTTAAGATGAAGTACAGTACAAAAGCACCACACGTTGATGAAAGTGGATGTTGTAGTATGCGTTCATTTCGCTGATATTGACGCGTATGTTTTCTCAACCACTGCTGTGTTGGTATATTTGGAGGTTGAGCAAGAGAGTCAAATAGTTCACCACGTCGGTCTTCTCCATTAAAGATCGCTTTCCAATGCTCACCGCCTAAATTCTGTGAATGAGTGTTTAGCACAATAAAGATGGGATAGTGATTTACTGCAGGTGGTAAGGTATCGAGTGAATAGACATTATCGAAAGCTTTCAACGTCGCTTCGTCTGCATTACGCTGCACTTTAGTCTTAATATCGTCAGCAGTCAACCAACTCATTAACGATTATACTGAAGAATCACGTCACGATACTTTGTAATTTCAATATTTGAATCGAAGACTGCATAAATTAATACATTGATCGTCTCAGGTAGTGTTCTTTTGAACGTCAAATCCAAACGAATATTATGAGGCACGTTCGCTTGACGATAGGGGGCACTAATATTGCTGTCAGCAGTCAAATCAAATGCATAAATAGTATATCCACTCTTAAACTCTTTCATAGTCAGTCCGTTGGTGTCATCCGTATTGTAAAAGCCAAAGACATCCATAAAATCAACATAACTGCGCATAAATTGATCCGAAGCAAAATCTGGTTTGTAGGGTGGACCAGGATGACTCACACCATTTACACGTAAAGCAATTTCACTTAACTGATTGTGTTTAAAATTGAAAGGATTCTTCTTTATATTACCATTAAATGCATCATTTTCAACCATTGCCACCATGAGGAGCTTCGGTGCTTCCGATGGAAAGAGGCCATCTTTCATGAAACTCTTTTGATCTTTCGGAATTGTAAAGGTGAGAAGCTTTGTATGCTGAACGGGGTAAATGGCATTTTGGCGGTAAAGGCCTTCAGCATGCCCTCTAATGACACTTGGATTCGGTACTACTCGACGAATGTAAAGTGCAATATCTTCCACATGAATTCTAAAATTGTCAACTTTAGCAAATGCATTCAGCGCAAATTCAGGCTTATTCAATGTCAGCTTGAGTCGCATGCTGGTATTACAGAGTAAAAACTTTGACTGTCTAAAGAAGTCTAAATTCAGCGGACCATATAGCTGACATACTTTACTATCTTTAATCATAGCAGATCGCTTTACAAAGCCACTGTTTGTTTCAACATCAAATTTTCCTGCTTCATCTCTATACCATCCCATGGCTTCCATATGACTTTTTTGTGCTGCTGGATGAAACTGTGATACATGATTGAAATATGATTTATAGGGATAATCGCTTTGACCACCTTCCACCTGCTGCTCTCCAATCGTTAGAGAAACATCGCGAAGTAATGTAGTCAATGGTAAATTGTTCAGTCCAACTTTATGTGCATCGTCAATAGCAGTTCCATCTGCTTGCTGAATTCTAAACCTCAAATCAAGCATCGCATAACTCAAATCTATGTAGTCATCACTACCACCAGGAATAACAAATTCAATGGGGCCAGCATTCTCAGCTGTTCGAGGATGATAATCTACAATACTTGAACTAAGAATATCTGTCTGTATGGCTTGTTGATCGAACAAACAAAAACCGGAAGTTTTACACTCCATGATTAGAAGTTATAGCAGCGTCGTCGTTTAGCGCCTGATGAATGATTAGAGCCTCTACGACGTTTGCGTGAATGCCTTTTGACTGAAGATCGCACCTTACCAGCTCCGCGATGTTTCCTCCTTCCTTTATTCATTCGTTTAGGTGATTTCTTTCCTTGAGTAACACCAGCAAAGGTCTGCTTCAATGTTTTTAAACCGCGTTCCTTCACACGATTCAACAAACTGCTCTTAAAACTTCTACCTCTGGAAAGATCACTAGCAACATCACCAGCAAAGCCAACGGCATTACTTAAAACATTTCGTTTTAAAGATCTACCGACATTGGATATGAGAGGTGCTACAACAGATTTCAGTGCACCAAGTATGCTACCTCCACGTTGGCGGCGAGCGCCGATGTAAATTTGTCCTCCGCCACTTACATAGGAGGGTCGTGAATAAAATGAGGCAGTTGGATTCTTAGCTCAAACCCTAAACATTGTTAGTTACAACTTTGCATGAATCACTGTCGATCACTTAGATGAAAGATGTCGGCACGACGCATCCAAGAGTTCATACTTGAAGGATAACCAGTCCATTTAACAAGACACCATTCTTCACCTTGCCGTTTTTTACATCGAATGATTTTCTCTACCAAATATGTTTCACTTTCAGTGACTACCTCAATCTCATCGCGGTAAAAGCTACCCTCAATTTCTTCATTATCGTAATCTTTCAACTTGTAGGTGGTCGGAGAGTCTTTTTGATTAATCCTTGATACTGTAAATACCTCCTCTGTCCAATTCGGAAGGTACCCTTTAGCAAAAACACTTTTCACTTTTGAGATACGAACTTTATCGCGAATTTCCACATCACTTTTCACATGAGTGCGTTTACGTTGGAATGATTCGCGCACTTTATCTACATTGTCAGCATTTACATCTACTGGTCTGAGTCCAATAGAACGATGGATAGAGTGATTGTAGGCATGGAATGTATCTTGTAGAACCTTTGTCCAATTTTGTGTCAAGTTGGCAGTAAAATGTCGCCACAAGCGATTTTTTAATGTGCGATTAAAACGTTCAACGAGTGCAGCTTTATAAGCACTCTTTACACTAAACAACTCAATGTCATGCCTCTCAAATAATCTTGTCACATGCTGATTTTCAAAGTCTTTTCCTTGATCACTCTGAATTCTTTTGGGAATGCGACCTTCTCGAAAAATTGTTTGGAATGCTTTTGCTACTCCTTTCCCTTCTTTAGTTTTTAAAGGTTGAGCCCACGCATAACGCGAGAAAAATATCAATGACGGTTAAAATAAAATTATTGCCCGAGTTATGTTTTGAAATGGAGGCGAGATCGCACAAATCTGCTTTTCACTGTTCATCGATGTCATGAACAATATAATGGCGGGTGCGGTACTTCTTTTTCGCTTGTTTGTGGAGTGTATAGGTAGCCTGACCCTTTAACCATCGTTTCACTTGTGATTGTGGAAGACCACTCGCTTTTGATAATTTCTTGATAGATGCAAATCCTGCCGGATGTTTTACATCATAATAGATTGACTTCAAACGTTCAGTCGATGACGACTGACTCTTTTTCCTCCTTCTCATCTTTTTGTTTTCTTGCCTTTCTACATTTACAACAACTACAGCATTTAGCTTTAGCGGTTTTGCGATCGTGTTCACATTGCTTAGGGGTTTCATTATGAGAGCTGGCGCAGCAAGTGCAAGTGACAACGACATTCACCTCTGGCGGCTCATTACATGGCAAGCAACACATCTGCTTCATATTAATAGTCTGAGAACATGTATTTCCTGGGAGGAGCTGTTTTACGTTTTCCTTTTACTAGTTTTAGTGGTGATGTAGATCTACATCGAGTTATTCCTCTTGTTTGCTTAGTGAGTGTGGGAGGGGATGTAGCAGGTGACGACTTAAACTAATTTGTTGGCATTTTCATCGTCTGAAGCATTGGAGCAGTAGCCACTGTTGAATCAAGTTCTTTCAATGTCTCATTATTCAAAGCAAATTTTGGTACATTATGCCTTTTCAATAGTTTAAGAAAGTATGACCAACCAGGTGGAACATAGCCCTGACGGCGCTTTCTACGTGTCGCATACTGAATCAAGTCTTCATAACGTGAAGCATCAATCACTTTATTTTCATCTGTAATGATTTCTCCTCTATCATTTACATTGAGATGGGGTTCAATACTATTGAAAAGAGATATGGCATGTGCCCGAGATGCTAAAGGTGTAGCAGTCGATACAGAGTCACGCATCTTATTCTTCATTTTTTTAATTGCTCAACAGTTTCCGATTGTAATAATACAGCACGATGTGGATCTTTGATGTGAACATTTTGCTGATAATCTATTTCTTTCCTATACATTTGATTTGCAAGAGGTTGCTTTACTTGCTGCATGGCAGTCAATTGTACATATTCATCCTGAGGAATAACAATCATGCGAGAATAAGAACTCATAGTTTGTAGATAATCATGGGAGTTTTCAAAATATCACTTCGAAATCTAAATTCTTCCGGACACTCTTGCGTAAAGTCAATGAATAAGTAACCGTATGGTTTTTCAGTATCTGCTTGAAAAATTTCAATTAAGGCTTTTGATCCTCTGGGTGCAACTTGTCGCGCTAAAATTTCAAATTGACTTTTATCTCGCGGATTCTTGAAAATAGCATAATAGTGTGTATTCAGGTTTCGTGTACGAGCTTCTTTTCCATCAGGAAACAAATTTTGTGTGATATAGATGATAAAGCACCTTTTATGGTGTGCTGCGCGAGTGAACATATCTGTAACATCTTTTGAATTCTTACTTTCTTTTAATAAATCATCCAATACAACAACATCATTAGACTGAAGTTTATCCACTGGAATAATTCCTTCATGTCGAATAAAGTTGCGACTTTGCAATTCCTGAAACAGCGACGGTTGATAAATACCATAACACCAAAATCACTCGATTGATAGGTTCCTTAAACAACTCCCTTCTTTTATCCAATAAATTCAGCGTGAAAACAGTTTTACCTGCATGAGATGGACCTGATACAGTCAGAACTTTATCACATTGAAGTCTGAAATCCATTTTATTACTTTGAGATTCAACATTTGCATAATTAACGCTTAGAGTCAAAGATATTAACCAATAGGTTGCCCACGGCAGGAGCTATCATTGGAAGTATTGCTGAAAGGAAATCACCCTTTTGTGTTAGAGTTTTCCTCTTTCTTTGAAGGGTGACTTTAGGATTGGAGATGAAACGCAATTTCGTAGCATATCGCTTAAGTAACTTTCGTTGTTTTGGCGCTAATTTCTTCGTCCTCAACTTCCTCACATGAGAAATAATTTCACAAATGAATTTATCGTTAGCATGTCGTATAGCATTGTATCGCTGATTTGCTTTCATTCGTCGGAGAGCTTGAATGGCTGAAGAAAACTTTTGACTTTTACGTTTCGCCATTTTCCGTGTTAGTCTTTGCTAAAACCTATCTTTACCACATTCGCATAGGTACTAACTATTGCGACATAAGTGACACTCGAAATGAGCAATATCACAGTGGTTACATTGGCAAAGTTGAATGCAATTACGCATGAAACAGCGTTGACAAAAAGCATGCTTACATCTCTTGAAGATGCGCTTTTCATTTCCATCCTTTCGCTTACATACATCGCAACACATAGTTTCACCGTTACTGATGTCTATAGCAAGTCTTTTTGAAGATATGAATTTGCTAGCCTTTTCTAAATAATAGACACATGTACAGAAGGAATATACTTCGAGAGTGAGCAGACATAGCTCGAAAACCAGTTGTGCCACAATCAAGTACCACTGCATTTTCAATTTTTCTTTATGGAAAGTTGAATGTGAATATCTGAAATCGCTTCAATCACTAGACTGCTACCATGATGGTTAAATGCGTTAAGACGTTCAGCAATTTTTATCATATGTCTTTTAAAAAATTCTTCGGGGTGATCTACCACTTCCATTGAATAAGAAGCAAAATGGAAAGAGCGACTTTCCACGTCTTCCTTTCCAAAATGACTAAACTTAATTTTCGCAACTAATCGCGCCATGATAATGCTATCAGAGAATGTATTCATTAACTCTAGGAATAGAGTGCTAGCATCATTGACCACTGCTTCGATGTCGGTCTCATCTTTATGAAAATTTATCACATAATCTTGAACAGCTCCTTTTAAACTTTGCCTATGAAAACGTAATGTTCCGCAGTCGTTTGAGAAAGACATGATCGCCCTTTATCTAACCCATCCACTGCATGAAAACAACAACTCTTCTCATAGTAACATTTATTGAATAACGGTAACAAGCATGCATTATAAATCAATGGTTTGAAAGAGATAAAATAGATACAGCTGGTAACTATCATACAGCGAGCAATGATAACCATACAGGACTTTGGCAGTGTTGAGGTAAGGAGGAAAGAAGCATTGGTTATGAACGTAGCTACTACAACGAACAGACAAAATAGGAACACACAAATCCTTAAAACGTTTCGTGACTTCATGATAATGTTGATTCACTCTACTATCCCAAGGCGGGAGCAAAATATCATCAATGATTAGATTGGGAAATACTTTCCTCTCCTTACCAGGATTATTACAAAAGATGCGTATAACATTGAAAGCAGCTAACCATCGTTTAAAGTCAATAAGAAGAGCACTCTCACAAGAAAAGCCATAGTCTTGCAAATATTTCAGATTAAGTCCATGAATGTGTTTTCTCGCCCATTGATCAACATTGGGATCACAGTTGGCATGTTGATGATAGACACTAACAATCTGATATGTCCAATTGTTCATAGCAATAGCACTGAGCTCCTGTACAGGTTCACCCTCACAATCCATAAAAATGATGATAGAAGCCTAAAACGGAAATTTACACATCTAAGGAAACGTTCTATAACATATTACAAAATGAAGAATTACATCGATGCTTTTCACGACAAAATACACAAATGATATGATGGCAACGAAGAAGTAAAATGTATCTACACGTCTACGACACTCAAAGCACATAAGCGAATTGTCATAGGGTAGAGTTAGGAAAGGACTAGTAATTCTCCTTCTTTGATTTGCGTTTTGATGCAGCATTCTTCTCCGACTTGCGCTTCGTACCACTGCTGTTAAGGATTTGATCAATTATGTCGTCCACGTTGGGTGGTTTTGGAATATATAGGATGGATTCCATATGCATGGTGAGAGAGACTATTTTATTATCCTTGTGTCGACCATAATATAGCCCATTCACTTTGAAAAGGATATCCCAAGTACCTTCTCCGAGCTCATCACATCTGATGGGTATTGAATGATCTCCATCCTTCTTATAGTAAGTACACCAATGTGATACCGGTAGGCAAATGTGATTACCATCCCAAATCTTTCTATAGGGAGTATCCTTTTCATCTCTAGCCTTCCACTCTTGAGCAAGAGGAGTAGGAATGTCCATATTTAATGTCACATACTCCTCAATAATATCAAGTTGGTGGCGAATGAACGGACTCACGGGATCAGTATGTAGTCCCCATACTGATTGCGCATTATCTTGACATCCGTGGAAGGGAGCATTCCCGTTTGGAGTACTACGCTATGATCGTCATAACGCAAGACTTGTTTAAATTTACGCTGTAGCGGTGTAGGATTATGTACCTTGGTTGTTTCTTCCACTGGCCTCAGTTGTAGATGATCTGACCGTAGCGAACCTTGTAACGTTTGATTGCCATTTTGTCCTACTAGTGCAGCAGATGGAGTAGATGCCTGAAAATGAAAAAGATTGCATTAAGTTTACGTTCAAGGGAGGAGAGGGAGGAAAGTAGCAACTTACCATTTTAGTTGGATAATAGAACAGGGAACTAGAGAGAGAGAGAAAATGTGCGTCCGTCACTCGTGTGATTCAACGATGGAATGATTCTCACTGTGGAAGGCTCGCTATTTATATAGAAATGCTTGATTCTCATTGGATGATGATCCTCATTGGACAATAACATCAAGCTGAATCCGAATCCGAAATCCGTTTTCCCATCCGATGCTTCGTTTTGAAGCTACAGCCCAAAACGTCCCAAATTCTAACTCTGTCGTTTTTCGCCAATGTCCCAAAATCTTAAATGGCGTCTCACATCTAAACGAAGACAGATAGGAACAAGCCGTTTGTTTCAGTGAATTTGTCTCACTCTTAGCTTTCAGACGAGCTATGGCACGACAAAATCCGTCCACTGGAAGCCAAAATCGAAGCGAGCTGTCCAGAAGGGGGGGGACGTCAGCGAAAATTTTTCTCTCCGATTGAGCTGGAAATATACCATTTCCATGTAGAATTTGACGCTGAATCCGAATCTGGCCTCCTTTTTCCATCCGATGCTTCGTTTTGGCTCTACAGTAGGCAGCCATCGCAAAAATTCTAACTCTGTCGTTTTTTCGAAAAATGTTGAAAATTTTTTCTCTCCGATTGCCTTGAAACTCACCATACAGATAAAGAATTTCACGCTGATTCCAAATCTGAAATCCGTTTTCCAATCCGATGCTTCGTTTTGAAGCTACAGCCCAAAACGTCCAAAATTCTAACTCTGTCGTTTTTCGCCAATGTCCCAAAATCTTAAACGGCGTCTCACATCTAAACGAAGACAGATATGAACAAGCCGATTCTTTCAGTGAATTTGTCTCACTCTTAGCTTTCAAACGAGCTATTGCACGACAAAATCCGTCCACTGGAAGCCAAAATCGAAGCGAGCTGTCCAGAGGGGGGACGTCAGCGAAAATTTTTCTCTCCGATGGCGTTCAAATTCACCATAGCGATGCAGTATTTCACGCCGAATCCGAATCTGGCCTCCGTTTTCTCATCCGACCACTCCTTCCACTCGAAACAGCCCATTTTACAACCCAACATTCAGCAGATTGCACGAAAAACATCACACACAATAGCCTCAAGACTAATCCTGGCGGTCGCCCAAGTCCACCACGACACTCTGTCGTTCCAGAGGGGGGGGGGGAGTCAGCGAACAGTTTGTGAACGTGAACCAACCTGGCCGGCACACCACGACAGACTACAACCTCTGTCGTTCCAGAGGGGGGGGCGCGCCGGTCGAGTGTTTGTCACTTGCTTACTACTGAAGAGCCTTGGGAGATGGTATGAAGGCACATTGAGTGACCGGCACAGAGGAGTTGAGATTCATGAACAGCTGAAGATCTGGTTGAAGGCAATCGATAGAGCAATGATTCCTGGGAAGGCGAAACTGTGGTGCTGTCAATTTGGACTTCTCCCTCGATTGATGTGGAAGCTGATGGTGTATGAAGTAGCTATAACAAGAGTAGGAAAGATGCAGCAATCTATTAATGTTTTCACTCGGAAGTGGTTGGGAGTCCCAAGAATGCTGTCAGACACGGCATTGTATTGCACCTCTGGGAAACTGAAGTTGCCGATGTCTTCTTTGGTCAGGCAAAATGGAGAGAGGTATTAGGGACAGTTCAAATTGGAAGACGTGGAGTCGGTGTGCTGGAGACCCGCAGATGGTATAGCAAGGTGAATGCAAGGGGACGAAGAGATCTCGCTATTGAGGAGGTTAGAGAAAAGGAAGAGGAGATGAGAGTTTTAAAAGCCGCACAACAGCCATCTCAAGGGGCATGGATCAAATGGGAGGATGTCGAAAGCAAGAAGATCAGTTGGAATGAGCTGCTCAGCATGGCGTCGGGCGCAATTAGATTTCTAATAAGCGGGACGTTCGACGTTCTGCCGTCGGCATCAAATCTGAAGAGGTGGGGTGTGTCCAGTGATGATAGTTGTCCATGCTGCAGACTGAGGACAGGGAGCCTGGAGCACACCTTGTCTTCCTGTCCTCAGCTGCTGAGAGCATATACCTGGAGACATAACCAGGTGCTGCAGGAACTGGCGGCCATTGGGGAAGAGGCAGTGCGACGGAGAAGAGAGGATGGCCCAAATAAAATCAAGGGCATCAAATTTGTGAGAGAAGGTCACGTATCAGCTTCGAAGGGGAAGGTGGCACGTGACAATGGATTGTTGGTGGGAGCATCAGACTGGGAGATGCTTGTTGACACCCAAGGGAAGAAGACGGTTCCACCTGCACTTGTAAGAGCGGAAATCTACAACTTTTACATTATCAGAGCCTACAAATTGACAACTTTCGGAAATCAACAACCGGTGTCGATTTCCGATAACTAGAGATCAAGTTTTCTGCGTCGTCATTAGCTTTTTTCCAAAGGTCTGCATATCAATCACGAGATAGATGTTTATGCAAGGGAATTGTTTACTTCCAATGAAAAATATTGTAGAATAAAGCAGCAGAGTATAGTTGACTTTTGTACAGTAAATCGACAACCGTACAAATTTTTGTATTGTTTGACTACGTCATTTAGAATTAAGGTCGGTAAAACAAAATCCCGAATTATTTGATATTTCGCAATAATGTGAAACTAACGCGTTTATCGTTATTAATTGTGCATAGTCTAATAGAGCGCATAACTACCCGTGGTTTCTGAAATCCCATCAATGAGATGAGTGTTACAAACCGTTGTGGTGATGATATGATATTGGACTGATAGTTTTCTTCTTTGTGGTTGCTTAGCAAATGTTCGTGTGAGAGACATACTTCAGCGTTATCATAAGCAGTAAAATGCTTTTAGTATGCACCAAGTAGAAAGTTGATTACAGATATTGTCATTATTGGTATTCTACTTTCATCAGTACTTTGGCATGTCATGAACATGATGTAAACAGGTTTACACATGCAGACGTTAGGAGATAGGCCAATACATCCGCTGAAATAGCTACCACATGATTATATGTGGAGCACGAAATTACGGTAAATTGAATTAAACTCAACATGTTTGTCATCAACAAGATACTATTACCATTTGTGAGAAACTATAGACTTTACGAAATTCTCTGAACATCTTGACTTCTGATCAAACTCATGAGGCAATCTTAAGTAAAGTCATTCCGTTTTTATCAGATTTTTGTTTATTGTATTGAGCATGCTAGTTCCCTGTGGTAAGGGAGGGAGAGGCTACATTTACCGTCAATGCTTGGACTCCATTGCTTTTAAAAAGAGCATGAAATGATGCTTTTGTACGATTGTATTCGATATTTTGAAGGCAAAGTTTATTTCCTTGTTAAAACCGTGCGAGTATGGAAACTACTACGTATCTGTGAATATTCTCAAACTCCACTGATTGGCTGATATCGCAGAACATCAAACTCTACATTTTGCAACAATCTACTCTTTTCAACGCAATTGCAGTTTTCGTGTATTGAATTAAGGTTCTAGAAAATTAGTTATTCATGATTATTATGATTCCCGTCTGAATAAAGAAATTCAGGCTTTTATGTTAATCCGTATAAAATGTGCGAAATAATCGTGTGAGGTTATTCGCAAGCTGTAACATGATTGGTTTATATCACAACATCACATTTGTAGATATTATTTCTCAACAGTTGTAGGTAGACCTACTGTATGTAATTCAAGTTTCTGGATAAATTTCGTAGGTATGATCACCGTGAATAGAGCGGATGTATTTTATAAGTTGACTGCCGGCATGTTTCTTTCTTGTCATCTATGGTTATAGGAATCTAGTTTCCAAAATTTTCAGTCAAGTACATTAAGACCACAACTGCGTTGAAGAATGTATAACCATAATTTCGATAATTTGTGATATTAACCAATCATATTACTGTGTATGTGTTAAGTATATTGGCCTATATTACTGACTTTTACCGCTGCTTGTGCATTATTTTTCCGCTTGGGAATAAACCTGGCACAATATTTACACAAGATGATCAAGTTAAAATTGATTAGACCCATAGTGCACGTCGGATAGAGCGCCACCTGATGCATGCGTCAACTGTATTTTTTCATGTAAATTTCAATAATGATTAGGCAAAGCGAACTGTTCCAAGCACAGTGCTAGGGCTTCCAAATAACAGACTCGACATCTTTTGGAAGATAATGGATTTCCTACACGTGTGGCAATTTTTGATGGATAGTGATCTAGCTGAGGATTTGCGCTTCCGGGACAACTGGGCCCAAAAAAAAGTACAAAATGACTCTCCTTTTTTGACATAAATGTGTTGCGCAGACTCTGCTGTACACATAAATGCCCATTTTCGATACTACAATGTCCTTGTCTATAAAATAAACTCATTTTTATGCCAAAAATCGCATATTTTTGTGTACTTTTACAAAGGGCCAAGTGCTTCAAAGGAATAAACTTTTTTCTACATATAAACATGCCATAATAAAGGAAATACATTGTAGTTATCAAGTTAGTACCTTTTTTTAGAAGATTTCGACCTACTTACTTTCTAAAAAATTTTTTTATAATTTTTTTTTTATCATTTTTTTTTAAATGAGTTTGTTTTATAGACAAGGACATTGTAGTATCGAAAATGGGCATTTATGTGTACAGCAGAGTCTGTGCAACACATTTATGTCAAAAAAGGAGAGTCATTTTGTACTTTTTTTGGGCCCAGTTGTCCACTTTTACAAAGGGCCAAGTGCTTCAAAGGAATAAACTTTTTTCTACATATAAACATGCCATAATAAAGGAAATACATTGTAGTTATCAAGTTAGTACCTTTTTTTAGAAGATTTCGACCTACTTACTTTCTAAAAAATTTTTTTTTTATTATTTTTTTTTAAATGAGTTTATTTTATAGACAAGGACATTGTAGTATCGAAAATGGGCATTTATGTGTACAGCAGAGTCTGTGCAACACATTTATGTCAAAAAAGGAGAGTCATTTTGTACTTTTTTTTGGGCCCAGTTGTCCCCACCCCGGATTTGCTGGCACCGCTGTTAAACGAGGACGACCTCCATGTACACTGTCTTGTACACCACCTTGAGATATCCAATATCCGATAGTTTTCGATGGTGTAGCCGAGGTATGTCACATTTCCACCTGGATGCCGGTAAACTATGCAAGAATTTCTATGAATTATATGAATCAGATGCAATCCGTAATACCATGTGCAGGATTTCCTGTTAAAGTTGTAGTGATGCATAGAGGCATCCAACAAGTCGACAACTCCCATATTGGTATTGTAACGAAGGACGAGACTTGGGTTTAAAAACTCCAACACGACTTTATGGTCGGTCTCTTGTTCAGAGCCATGGCAAACAGAAATGCAGCATTTTGTAAAGTCTGTTTCCGTAATGCATCTTTCTCCATGCTCGAACCTTCACCCTCATCGTACGCCTGTCAAACACAATATTATTCGACCACAGTTTCAAAGTAGAAAATATTTCATCTGTTAAAAAGAGATTGATAAAAAAGGATTGTCGTCTGCGTTTTCTGCACATTGTATCGACGGATTCAAGCCGGTCAATCCTGTAAACTCAGGCAAAGGTTCTGGTCTGTGATCGTTTTCACCAAGTTACAAAATGCCAACTATGTCAGGGAGTTAAATATGATGTTATTTTCTCATCTTCACTGTCAGACGTCGATATTTCATCACTACCGCTTTCACCATCATCAGTACCGACAGCCGCATCATCAAAACCTAAGTTTCGAATCGCAGCCATGAATACATTTCTCCGTGGTCTTTGCGAAGCCATTTCAATCAAAATAGTGAGTGATTTAGTAAAATGCAACAAGATTGTTAGCTTCATCAACTCAGTGAACTTTAATCAAATATATAAACCTGAATCTTTGCATTGAGACAACAATTTCGTTACATAAATTGCATAACATTATCAACGTGACGGGCACCGCCAATCATATTGTCTGTCGAATGTTAGGGAGCGCGATCACATTGATCTGCTATGCATTAGCATCCGTGTCAACTGATGCGAAAGGGTTAAGCGTATTTCGTCGGTGTACTGCATCTGGAGATCATTACTCCTCTCCCTGTGTTTTAGGGAGATAGTATGCTAGCTCTGACAATACTGGTTTGTTATTAGCCGCCGAGTTTGATTTTATTATATGAGCTGAGTTATCCACCCATCAGCGCAACAATAAAAGGTCACCCAATCGGCACGTTTGAACCAACGTATATTCCTAGTTAAAAACTGGAACATTCTTGAACATTGTGTGACGACTAGTTTCCTGGGATGCTTGTGATAAAGTAAATTAGGTATTTAAGCATCTGATAGGTTGGGAATTGTAATTGAGATGATAAAGACTAGTAGGAGACTGTTATACAAGAGATAGCACTTGTTCAATAAGTTGTCAATATCTGACAAGGTCACAACCTATGGATATAACTACTTGTCATCGATCTGAGAGGGATTGAGCTTTCTGCAGATATCATCCCCGTATCACATCAAAATTTACTTTTATTCGACATTTTGAGTCTCAGCATTTCATGAATTCACGCGTCTTCTGGTAGGTAAAAATACTGTCAGTTTTGTTGTAGAGACCACTTCAGAGCAAAATGCTTGGAGAAACTCACAGTAACAGAAGGAATACATACGTGCGGATATTTTAAGAAAAATATTGTATTTTAATTAACGCTGTGTGACATTTGACCATGTCTGAAGGACATTTTTTCGAAAAATTCTCTAAAAGACTTCAGATTCCCCTAAATTTCTGGGCAGCAACACTTCTTTCAAAAACTATCGCCATATTTCAATCATTTTTCAATTGTTGGCCCATGGATGGCACTAACAATCGCAAACATTGACTTGATTCAACCTCTACAGAAATAATTACTTTCCTCGCCCAATCACAGACCGAGATCACGCGCGCGTGTGCTCATGATTTCCAAGAATTCGTGAATGGCTGACTGCTCGGCGGTGCCGTTTAGTGCATGCAGTCGACATAGGAGATATCCGTTCTATGCGAGGATTGCACGAAAGTAGATTCGAACTCGGTGATTAGTGTCAATTCAATATCCAACTGTATGTTAGTAAAATTTAAATAAACGAATACACAACATGAATATTCCTCTAGATCCTCCATGAAAATGTAAACAGAAGGCTCGCATACTCACCGATTAAATGTTCCTTAAACATTGCATTAATAACACATGCTGTCATCAGAAGACAGCAAATTATGTAAAGCGCAAGTCTCATCATGAATTCAGCAGCGAAATCGAATTTCAAAATTGAATTTAATATTCCAAATGATGCAAGACAAATTCTTAAAAATACATTTCAGATGTTGAAGTTGTACATAACTCGATGAAATCTCATTCGAAATAGACTTTGACTGTCTGATGTGTGTCTCAAGTAATTTCAAATGATGTCTAGATAATCTCTGAGCTGAATGCTTTGCTGCGGTAGAGTGCTTTGAAAAATGCAGCCATCTGTCGTCTTGAGTGTGTCGATTTCCGACTCTCACACGTTTCAGATGTTGAAGTTGTACATAACTCGATGAAATCTCATTCGAAATAGACTTTGACTGTCTGATGTGTGTCTCAAGCAATTTCAAATGATGTCTAGATAATCTCTGAGCTGAATGCCTTGCTGGGGTAGAGTGCTTTGAAAAATGCAGCCATCCTGATGGATACATATTTCACCGGATGGATAAAGCACCTTGTCATGGTCTTGGAGTCTATGCCAAGACAAGCCTTCCCTTGAGAAGGCTTCGCAGCTCAGAGGATCCAAGGCATGAGTATCTTGCCTTCATTGCGCCGCTGCAGAAGACCACACTTCTTCTATTTTTCCTATACCGCTCTCCATCAACTAATGCGGATATTTTCAATGTTCTTTCTGACAAGATCGATTCTCTTCTACAAGAGTATCCCAGCGCTGAAGTTGCCGTTTTTGGTGACTTCAACGTGCACAATGTTGACTGGCTTGTGCACTCACGCACCACCGATCTCTCCGGTCAGGCAGCCCAGGATTTCGCTGTCTCTCACAACCTTAGTCAAATTGTCACTTGTCCTACCAGAGTGCCTGACCGAGCTGGGGATACTGGATATCTCCTTGACCTGTTTCTCACCTCAAATCCAACTTGTTTTTCACACAAGGTTACTTCTCCCCTCGGCACGTCTGATCACTGTGTTATCACAGTTTCTGGCAAACAAATTTGCTCCACACCGTCTGCACCCTTCCATAGAACAGTTTATCAATTCTCCAAAGCAGACTGGTGTGGCTTCCGCACTTTTCTTAGTCAAGTTCAAGCTGAGAATTTGATTCTGAGCGAGAACGTCCACAAGTCGGCGCAAGAACTGACAGAGTGGCTTCAGATAGGGATGTTGGCCTACATTCCTCACCGTACTTTCCAAATGAAGCCCCACTCACAACCTTGGTTTACACCAGAATGTGCAGCTGCAACTTGCCAGCGTGACCACTTTTTCCATAAGTATAAGCGTGACAGTAGCGCTGGCAATCTTGAATTGTACAAAACCGCACGTAGATATTGCAAGGAAACCATACATCAGGCCAAAAGCCGTTACGCTTTGTATGTACGGAAATCCATTGCTACCCAAAAGCTTGGCTCTAAGGACTTCTGGAGGATTTACAACAGTGTCACCAATAGGAACAAATCCTCCATCCCAGCACTCCGTCATGCCGAAGTCAGTACTTCTATGGCGACAACCTCAGCAGACAAAGCCGAGCTTCTTTGCAAAGAGTTTGCGAAGAATTCGTCATTAGACGATGGAGGTAGAATTCCACCTCCAATTCCCACGCGCACTGATGAGACAGTTAGTCCTCCTTCAGTCACAGTCCGAAACGTCAAAAAGATCATCGCCGGTCTCGATAGCTCTAAGTCTAGTGGACCAGATGGCATCCCGGTTTCGGTCTTCAAGCATCTCTCACCTGAGCTTTCTCCACTTTTATCTAAACTGTTCAGTACATGTGTATCCACCGGTGAGTTTCCCTCTTGTTGGAAAGTAGCTTCCGTGGTTCCAGTTCAAAGGAAAGGTTCTGACTCATCTCTTCCATCTAGTTACCGTCCTATCAGCCTGCTTCCAATTGCTGGCAAGATTTTTGAAGCAGTGATTAACCAACACATTGTTAACTTCCTTGAAACTCAGAACCTTCTATCAGAAGAACAGTATGGCTTCAGGCACTCTCGATCAACTGCAGATCTTCTTTCATATGTCACTGAACATGTGAGTCGTGTCCTTGACAGACAAGGTGAGACGAGATCAGTTGCCTTGGATATTTCCAAGGCATTCGATAAAGTCTGGCATCAGGGACTCCTTATGAAGCTCAATTCCTATGGAGTTGCTAATCAACTCCACAAACTTCTTGCTTCTTTTCTTAGTGATCGGCAGATATCTGTCGTCTTAGATGGCCAAAAGTCTTCCACCAAGTTTGTCAATGCAGTAGTTCCTCAAGGGTCAATTTTGGGACCCACTCTTTTTCTGCTGTACATCAACGACCTCCCAGACTGCCTAGTGAGTAAATTGGTGATGTATGCAGATGACACAACACTCTTCAATTCCAATGAGCGACTCGCTAAGAACACTCAGCAACGTCAGCAGCTATGCGACGTTCTTAATGAAGACTTACGCAGGGTCTCAGAATGGGGCGCCAATTGGCTTGTTTCCTTCAATCCTTCAAAAACTCAGAGTATTCTGCACTCACGACTTAAAGGAGATGATGATCATAGCATTAAGGATAATGGCATGTCAGATAATAGGATCAGAGAACAAGATTCCATCTCCTTCCTTGGATTGGCGGTTACGAAGGACTTGTCATGGAAACCGTACATCCAATCCATTAGCAAGCAGGCAGCTCAACGCATTGGTAGTCTCTATCGTGCCAGCAGCTATCTTCCACCACAGACTGTCTGCTATCTTTACAAGTCCACTATTCGTCCTCTGATGGAGTATTGTTGTCATCTGTGGGCAGGCGCCCCACAAACGCATCTTAACCTCCTTGAACGGGTTGAGAAACGTGTCAAGAATCTCATGGGTGAAAAACTTGCTAGCAAGTTGCAGCCGCTCTCCGTCAGACGGGATGTTGCTTCACTCAGTTTCTTCTACAGGTACTATTTCGGTAGAAGCAGCTCTGCAGTAAATGAGTGCGTACCCAAAACTAAGATCTTCTCCAGAAGCACACGCAGAGCTAATGCACTCACATGCTATCATGTGAGCTTAGAACGCGCACGTACTGTGAGTCGCTCGAAATGCTTTTTTGTTCGCACGGCACAGCTTTGGAATCAGCTTCCCCAGACCACTTTCCCTGACCAATACAATCTTGATTCTTTCAAGAGGCGTGCGAACATGTTTCTGATGGGGACAGTTTAATCAGATTAGAAGATCTGTTGTTTTTTCTATTTTTATTTACTTAAAATAATACAATTTTTACTTTTCATTGAGTAACCCCTAGCTTCGTTCATGGCTCATAGCTGTGCTAGGGGTGAAAATTCAGTAAAAAAAAAAATCTGTCGTCTTGAGTGTGTTGATTTCCGGCTCTCACACGCTTCAGAGCTGCTTTGCTGGGATAGAGTGCTTTCATAAATTCAGCTATTTGTCGTCTTGAGTGTGTTGATTTCCGGCTCTCACACGTTTCAGATGTTGAAGTTGTACATAACTCGATGAAATCTCATTCGAAATAGACTTTGACTGTCTGATGTGTGTCTCAAGCAATTTCAAATTATGTCTAGATAATCTCTGAGCTGAATGCTTTGCTGGGGTAGAGTGCTTTGAAAAATGCAGCTATCTGTCGTCTTGAGTGTGTTGATTTCCGGCTCTCACACGTTTCAGATGTTGAAGTTGTACATAACTCGATGAAATCTCATTCGAAATAGACTTTGACTGTCTGATGTGTGTCTCAAGCAATTTCAAATGATGTCTAGATAATCTCTGAGCTGAATGCTTTGCTGGGGTAGAGTGCTTTGAAAAATGCAGCCATCTGTCGTCTTGAGTGTGTCGATTTCCGACTCTCACACGTTTCAGATGTTGAAGTTGTACATAACTCGATGAAATCTCATTCGAAATAGACTTTGACTGTCTGATGTGTGTCTCAAGTAATTTCAAATGATGTCTAGATAATCTCTGAGCTGAATGCTTTGCTGGGGTAGAGTGCTTTGAAAAATGCAGCTATCTGTCGTCTTGAGTGTGTTGATTTCCGGCTCTCACACGCTTCAGAGCTGCTTTGCTGGGATAGAGTGCTTTCATAAATTCAGCTATTTGTCGTCTTGAGTGTGTCGATTTCCGGCTCTCACACGTTTCAGATGTTGAAGTTGTACATAACTCGATGAAATCTCATTCGAAATAGACTTTGACTGTCTGATGCGTGTCTCAAGCAATTTCAAATGATGTCTAGATAATCTCTGAGCTGAATGCTTTGCTGGGGTAGAATGCTTTGAAAAAAGCAGCCATCTGTCGTCTTGAGTGTGTTGATTTCCGGCTCTCACACGTTTCAGATGTTGAAGTTGTACATAACTCGATGAAATCTCATTCGAAATAGACTTTGCCCTCTGATGTGTGTCTCTAAGTAATTTCAAATGATGTCTAGATAATCTCTGAGCTGAATGCTTTGCTGGGGTAGAGTGCTTTGAAAAATGCAGCCATCTGTCGTCTTGAGTGTGTCGATTTCCGGCTCTCACACGCTTCAGAGCTGCTTTGCTGGGATAGAGTGCTTTCATAAATTCAGCTATTTGTCGTCTTGAGTGTGTTGATTTCCGGCTCTCACACGTTTCAGATGTTGAAGTTGTACATAACTCGATGAAATCTCATTCGAAATAGACTTTGACTGTCTGATGTGTGTCTCAAGCAATTTCAAATTATGTCTAGATAATCTCTGAGCTGAATGCTTTGCTGGGGTAGAGTGCTTTGAAAAATGCAGCTATCTGTCGTCTTCATTGTGTTGATTTCCGGCTCTTAGATGTTGAAGTTGTACATAACTCGATGAAATCTCATTCGAAATAGACTTTGACTGTCTGATGTGTGTCTCTAAGTAATTTCAAATGATGTCTAGATAATCTCTGAGCTGAATGCTTTGCTGCGGTAGAGTGCTTTGAAAAATGCAGCCATCTGTCGTCTTGAGTGTGTCGATTTCCGACTCTCACACGTTTCAGATGTTGAAGTTGTACATAACTCGATGAAATCTCATTCGAAATAGACTTTGACTGTCTGATGTGTGTCTCTAAGTAATTTCAAATGATGTCTAGATAATCTCTGAGCTGAATGCTTTGCTGCGGTAGAGTGCTTTGAAAAATGCAGCCATCTGTCGTCTTGAGTGTGTTGATTTCCGACTCTCACACGTTTCAGATGTTGAAGTTGTACATAACTCGATGAAATCTCATTCGAAATAGACTTTGACTGTCTGATGTGTGTCTCAAGCAATTTCAAATGATGTTTAGATAATCTCTGAGCTGAATGCTTTGCTGGGGTAGAGTGCTTTGAAAAAAGCAGCTATCTGTCGTCTTGAGTGTGTTGATTTCCGGCTCTCACACGTTTCAGATGTTGAAGTTGTACATAACTCGATGAAATCTCATTCGAAATAGACTTTGACTGTCTGATGTGTGTCTCTAAGTAATTTCAAATGATGTCTAGATAATCTCTGAGCTGAATGCTTTGCTGCGGTAGAGTGCTTTGAAAAATGCAGCCATCTGTCGTCTTGAGTGTGTTGATTTCCGGCTCTCACACGTTTCAGATGTTGAAGTTGTACATAACTCGATGAAATCTCATTCGAAATAGACTTTGACTGTCTGATGTGTGTCTCTAAGTAATTTCAAATGATGTCTAGATAATCTCTGAGCTAAATGCTTTGCTGCGGTAGAGTGCTTTGAAAAATGCAGCCATCTGTTTTCTTGAGTGTGTTGATTTCCGGCTCTCACACGTTTCAGATGTTGAAGTTGTACATAACTCGATGAACTCTCATTCGAAATAGATTTTGACTGTCTGATGTGTGTCTCAAGCAATTTCAAATGATGTCTAGATAATCTCTGAGCTGAATGCTTTGCTGGGGTAGAGTGCTTTGAAAAATGCAGCTATCTGTCGTCTTGAGTGAGTTGATTTCCGGCTCTCACACGCTTCAGAGCTGCTTTGCTGGGATAGAGTGCTTTCATAAATTCAGCTATTTGTCGTCTTGAGTGTGTTGATTTCCGGCTCTCACACGTTTCAGATGTTGAAGTTGTACATAACTCGATGAAATCTCATTCGAAATAGACTTTAACTGTCTGATGTGTGTCTCAAGCAATTTCAAATGATGTCTAGATAATCTCTGAGCTGAATGCTTTGCTGGGGTAGAGTGCTTTGAAAAATGCAGCTATCTGTCGTCTTGAGTGTGTTGATTTCCGGCTCTCACACGTTTCAGATGTTGAAGTTGTACATAACTCGATGAAATCTCATTCGAAATAGACTTTGCTGTCTGATGTGTGTCTCTAAGAAATTTCAAATGATGTCTAGATAATCTCTGAGCTGAATGCTTTGCTGCGGTAGAGTGCTTTGAAAAATGCAGCCATCTGTCGTCTTGAGTGTGTCGATTTCCGGCTCTCACACGCTTCAGAGCTGCTTTGCTGGGATAGAGTGCTTTCATAAATTCAGCTATTTGTCGTCTTGAGTGTGTTGATTTCCGGCTCTCACACGTTTCAGATGTTGAAGTTGTACATAACTCGATGAAATCTCATTCGAAATAGACTTTGACTGTCTGATGTGTGTCTCAAGCAATTTCAAATTATGTTTAGATAATCTCTGAGCTGAATGCCTTGCTGGGGTAGAGTGCTTTGAAAAATGCAGCCATCTGTTTTCTTGAGTGTGTTGATTTCCGGCTCTCACACGTTTCAGATGTTGAAGTTGTACATAACTCGATGAACTCTCATTCGAAATAGATTTTGACTGTCTGATGTGTGTCTCAAGCAATTTCAAATGATGTCTAGATAATCTCTGAGCTGAATGCTTTGCTGCGGTAGAGTGCTTTGAAAAATGCAGCCATCTGTCGTCTTGAGTGTGTTGATTTCCGACTCTCACACGTTTCAGATGTTGAAGTTGTACATAACTCGATGAAATCTCATTCGAAATAGACTTTGACTGTCTGATGTGTGTCTCAAGCAATTTCAAATGATGTTTAGATAATCTCTGAGCTGAATGCTTTGCTGGGGTAGAGTGCTTTGAAAAAAGCAGCTATCTGTCGTCTTGAGTGTGTTGATTTCCGGCTCTCACACGTTTCAGATGTTGAAGTTGTACATAACTCGATGAAATCTCATTCGAAATAGACTTTGACTGTCTGATGTGTGTCTCTAAGTAATTTCAAATGATGTCTAGATAATCTCTGAGCTGAATGCTTTGCTGCGGTAGAGTGCTTTGAAAAATGCAGCCATCTGTCGTCTTGAGTGTGTTGATTTCCGGCTCTCACACGTTTCAGATGTTGAAGTTGTACATAACTCGATGAAATCTCATTCGAAATAGACTTTGACTGTCTGATGTGTGTCTCTAAGTAATTTCAAATGATGTCTAGATAATCTCTGAGCTAAATGCTTTGCTGCGGTAGAGTGCTTTGAAAAATGCAGCCATCTGTTTTCTTGAGTGTGTTGATTTCCGGCTCTCACACGTTTCAGATGTTGAAGTTGTACATAACTCGATGAACTCTCATTCGAAATAGATTTTGACTGTCTGATGTGTGTCTCAAGCAATTTCAAATGATGTCTAGATAATCTCTGAGCTGAATGCTTTGCTGGGGTAGAGTGCTTTGAAAAATGCAGCTATCTGTCGTCTTGAGTGAGTTGATTTCCGGCTCTCACACGCTTCAGAGCTGCTTTGCTGGGATAGAGTGCTTTCATAAATTCAGCTATTTGTCGTCTTGAGTGTGTTGATTTCCGGCTCTCACACGTTTCAGATGTTGAAGTTGTACATAACTCGATGAAATCTCATTCGAAATAGACTTTAACTGTCTGATGTGTGTCTCAAGCAATTTCAAATGATGTCTAGATAATCTCTGAGCTGAATGCTTTGCTGGGGTAGAGTGCTTTGAAAAATGCAGCTATCTGTCGTCTTGAGTGTGTTGATTTCCGGCTCTCACACGTTTCAGATGTTGAAGTTGTACATAACTCGATGAAATCTCATTCGAAATAGACTTTGCTGTCTGATGTGTGTCTCTAAGAAATTTCAAATGATGTCTAGATAATCTCTGAGCTGAATGCTTTGCTGCGGTAGAGTGCTTTGAAAAATGCAGCCATCTGTCGTCTTGAGTGTGTCGATTTCCGGCTCTCACACGCTTCAGAGCTGCTTTGCTGGGATAGAGTGCTTTCATAAATTCAGCTATTTGTCGTCTTGAGTGTGTTGATTTCCGGCTCTCACACGTTTCAGATGTTGAAGTTGTACATAACTCGATGAAATCTCATTCGAAATAGACTTTGACTGTCTGATGTGTGTCTCAAGCAATTTCAAATTATGTTTAGATAATCTCTGAGCTGAATGCCTTGCTGGGGTAGAGTGCTTTGAAAAATGCAGCTATCTGTCGTCTTGATTGTGTTGATTTCCGGCTCTCACACGTTTCAGATGTTGAAGTTGTACATAACTCGATGAAATCTCATTCGAAATAGACTTTAACTGTCTGATGTGTGTCTGAAGTAATTTCAAATGATGTCTAGATAATCTCTGAGCTGAATGCCTTGCTGCGGTAGAGTCCTTTGAAAAATGCAGCTATCTGTCGTCTTGAGTGTGTTGATTTCCGACTCTCACACGTTTCAGATGTTGAAGTTGTACATAACTCGATGAAATCTCATTCGAAATAGACTTTGACTGTCTGATGTGTGTCTCAAGCAATTTCAAATGATGTCTAGATAATCTCTGAGCTGAATGCTTTGCTGGGGTAGAGTGCTTTGAAAAAAGCAGCTATCTGTCGTCTTGAGTGTGTTGATTTCCGGCTCTCACACGTTTCAGATGTTGAAGTTGTACATAACTCGATGAAATCTCATTCGAAATAGACTTTGACTGTCTGATGTGTGTCTCTAAGTAATTTCAAATGATGTCTAGATAATCTCTGAGCTGAATGCTTTGCTGCGGTAGAGTGCTTTGAAAAATGCAGCCATCTGTCGTCTTGAGTGTGTTGATTTCCGGCTCTCACACGTTTCAGATGTTGAAGTTGTACATAACTCGATGAACTCTCATTCGAAATAGATTTTGACTGTCTGATGTGTGTCTCAAGCAATTTCAAATGATGTCTAGATAATCTCTGAGCTGAATGCTTTGCTGCGGTAGAGTGCTTTGAAAAATGCAGCTATCTGTCGTCTTGAGTGTGTTGATTTCCGGCTCTCACACGTTTCAGATGTTGAAGTTGTACATAACTCGATGAAATCTCATTCGAAATAGACTTTGACTGTCTGATGTGTGTCTCTAAGTAATTTCAAATGATGTCTAGATAATCTCTGAGCTGAATGCTTTGCTGCGGTAGAGTGCTTTGAAAAATGCAGCTATCTGTCGTCTTGAGTGTGTCGATTTACGACTCTCACACGTTTCAGATGTTGAAGTTGTACATAACTCGATGAAATCTCATTCGAAATAGACTTTGACTGTCTGATGTGTGTCTCAAGTAATTTCAAATGATGTCTAGATAATCTCTGAGCTGAATGCTTTGCTGGGGTAGAGTGCTTTGAAAAATGCAGCTATCTGTCGTCTTGAGTGTGTTGATTTCCGGCTCTCACACGCTTCAGAGCTGCTTTGCTGGGATAGAGTGCTTTCATAAATTCAGCTATTTGTCGTCTTGAGTGTGTTGATTTTCGGCTCTCACACGTTTCAGATGTTGAAGTTGTACATAACTCGATGAAATCTCATTCGAAATAGACTTTGACTGTCTGATGTGTGTCTCAAGCAATTTCAAATTATGTCTAGATAATCTCTGAGCTGAATGCCTTGCTGGGGTAGAGTGCTTTGAAAAATGCAGCTATCTGTCGTCTTGAGTGTGTTGATTTCCGGCTCTCACACGTTTCAGACGTTGAAGTTGTACATAACTCGATGAAATCTCATTCGAAATAGACTTTGCTGTCTGATGTGTGTCTCTAAGTAATTTCAAATGATGTCTAGATAATCTCTGAGCTGAATGCTTTGCTGCGGTAGAGTGCTTTGAAAAATGCAGCTATCTCTTTTCTTGAGTGTGTCGATTTCCGACTCTCACACGTTTCAGATGTTGAAGTTGTACATAACTCGATGAAATCTCATTCGAAATAGACTTTGACTGTCTGATGTGTGTCTCAAGTAATTTCAAATGATGTCTAGATAATCTCTGAGCTGAATGCTTTGCTGGGGTAGAGTGCTTTGAAAAATGCAGCAATCTGTCGTCTTGAGTGTGTCGATTTCCGACTCTCACACGTTTCAGATGTTGAAGTTGTACATAACTCGATGAAATCTCATTCGAAATAGACTTTGACTGTCTGATGTGTGTCTCAAGCAATTTCAAATGATGTCTAGATAATCTCTGAGCTGAATTCTTTGCTGGGGTAGAGTGCTTTGAAAAATGCAGCTATCTGTCGTCTTGAGTGTGTTGATTTCCGGCTCTCACACGTTTCAGATGTTGAAGTTGTACATAACTCGATGAAATCTCATTCGAAATAGACTTTGCTGTCTGATGTGTGTCTCAAGCAATTTCAAATGATGTCTAGATAATCTCTGAGCTGAATGCTTTGCTGCGGTAGAGTGCTTTGAAAAATGCAGCTATCTGTTTTCTTGAGTGTGTCGATTTCCGACTCTCACACGTTTCAGATGTTGAAGTTGTACATAACTCGATGAAATCTCATTCGAAATAGACTTTGACTGTCTGATGTGTGTCTCAAGTAATTTCAAATGATGTCTAGATAATCTCTGAGCTGAATGCTTTGCTGGGGTAGAGTGCTTTGAAAAATGCAGCTATCTGTCGTCTTGAGTGTGTTGATTTCCGGCTCTCACACGCTTCAGAGCTGCTTTGCTGGGATAGAGTGCTTTCATAAATTCAGCTATTTGTCGTCTTGAGTGTGTTGATTTTCGGCTCTCACACGTTTCAGATGTTGAAGTTGTACATAAATCGATGAAATCTCATTCGAAATAGACTTTGACTGTCTGATGTGTGTCTCAAGCAATTTCAAATGATGTCTAGATAATCTCTGAGCTGAATGCTTTGCTGGGGTAGAATGCTTTGAAAAATGCAGCTATCTGTCGTCTTGAGTGTGTTGATTTCCGGCTCTCACACGTTTCAGACGTTGAAGTTGTACATAACTCGATGAAATCTCATTCGAAATAGACTTTGCTGTCTGATGTGTGTCTCTAAGTAATTTCAAATGATGTCTAGATAATCTCTGAGCTGAATGCTTTGCTGCGGTAGAGTGCTTTGAAAAATGCAGCAATCTGTCGTCTTGAGTGTGTCGATTTCCGACTCTCACACGTTTCAGATGTTGAAGTTGTACATAACTCGATGAAATCTCATTCGAAATAGACTTTGACTGTCTGATGTGTGTCTCAAGCAATTTCAAATGATGTCTAGATAATCTCTGAGCTGAATGCTTTGCTGGGGTAGAGTGCTTTGAAAAAAGCAGCTATCTGTCGTCTTGAGTGTGTTGATTTCCGGCTCTCACACGTTTCAGATGTTGAAGTTGTACATAACTCGATGAAATCTCATTCGAAATAGACTTTGCTGTCTGATGTGTGTCTCAAGCAATTTCAAATGATGTCTAGATAATCTCTGAGCTGAATGCTTTGCTGGGGTAGAGTGCTTTGATAAATGCAGCCATCTGTCGTCTTGAGTGTGTTGATTTCCGGCTCTCACACGTTTCAGATGTTGAAGTTGTACATAACTCGATGAACTCTCATTCGAAATAGACTTTGACTGTCTGATGTGTGTCTCTAAGTAATTTCAAATGATGTCTAGATAATCTCTGAGCTGAATGCTTTGCTGGGGTAGAGTGCTTTGAAAAATGCAGCCATCCGTCGTCTTGAGTGTGTTGATTTCCGGCTCTCACACGTTTCAGATGTTGAAGTTGTACATAACTCGATGAACTCTCATTCGAAATAGACTTTGACTGTCTGATGTGTGTCTCTAAGTAATTTCAAATGATGTCTAGATAATCTCTGAGCTGAATGCTTTGCTGGGGTAGAGTGCTTTGAAAAATGCAGCTATCTGTCGTCTTGAGTGTGTCGATTTCCGACTCTCACACGTTTCAGATGTTGAAGTTGTACATAACTCGATGAAATCTCATTCGAAATAGACTTTGACTGTCTGATGTGTGTCTCAAGTAATTTCAAATGATGTCTAGATAATCTCTGAGCTGAATGCTTTGCTGGGGTAGAGTGCTTTGAAAAATGCAGCTATCTGTCGTCTTGAGTGTGTTGATTTCCGGCTCTCACACGCTTCAGAGCTGCTTTGCTGGCATAGAGTGCTTTCATAAATTCAGCTATTTGTCGTCTTGAGTGTGTTGATTTCCGACTCTCACACGTTTCAGATGTTGAAGTTGTACATAACTCGATGAAATCTCATTCGAAATAGACTTTGACTGTCTGATGTGTGTCTCAAGCAATTTCAAATGATGTCTAGATAATCTCTGAGCTGAATGCTTTGCTGCGGTAGAGTGCTTTGAAAAATGCAGCCATCTGTCGTCTTGAGTGTGTTGATTTCCGGCTCTCAGATGTTGAAGTTGTACATAACTCGATGAAATCTCATTCGAAATAGACTTTGACTGTCTGATGTGTGTCTCAAGTAATTTCAAATGATGTCTAGATAATCTCTGAGCTGAATGCTTTGCTGGGGTAGAGTGCTTTGAAAAATGCAGCCATCTGTCGTCTTGAGTGTGTCGATTTCCGACTCTCACACGTTTCAGATGTTGAAGTTGTACATAACTCGATGAAATCTCATTCGAAATAGACTTTGACTGTCTGATGTGTGTCTCAAGCAATTTCAAATGATGTCTAGATAATCTCTGAGCTGAATGCTTTGCTGGGGTAGAGTGCTTTGAAAAAAGCAGCTATCTGTCGTCTTGAGTGTGTTGATTTCCGGCTCTCACACGTTTCAGATGTTGAAGTTGTACATAACTCGATGAAATCTCATTCGAAATAGACTTTGCTGTCTGATGTGTGTCTCAAGCAATTTCAAATGATGTCTAGATAATCTCTGAGCTGAATGCTTTGCTGGGGTAGAGTGCTTTGAAAAATGCAGCCATCTGTCGTCTTGAGTGTGTTGATTTCCGGCTCTCACACGTTTCAGATGTTGAAGTTGTACATAACTTGATGAACTCTCATTCGAAATAGACTTTGACTGTCTGATGTGTGTCTCTAAGTAATTTCAAATGATGTCTAGATAATCTCTGAGCTGAATGCTTTGCTGCGGTAGAGTGCTTTGAAAAATGCAGCCATCTGTTTTCTTGAGTGTGTCGATTTCCGACTCTCACACGTTTCAGATGTTGAAGTTGTACATAACTTGATGAAATCTCATTCGAAATAGACTTTGACTGTCTGATGTGTGTCTCAAGTAATTTCAAATGATGTCTAGATAATCTCTGAGCTGAATGCCTTGCTGGGGTAGAGTGCTTTGAAAAATGCAGCTATCTGTCGTCTTGAGTGTGTTGATTTCCGGCTCTCACACGCTTCAGAGCTGCTTTGCTGGGATAGAGTGCTTTCATAAATTCAGCTATTTGTCGTCTTGAGTGTGTTGATTTCCGACTCTCACACGTTTCAGATGTTGAAGTTGTACATAACTCGATGAAATCTCATTCGAAATAGACTTTGACTGTCTGATGTGTGTCTCAAGCAATTTCAAATGATGTCTAGATAATCTCTGAGCTGAATGCTTTGCTGGGGTAGAGTGCTTTGAAAAATGCAGCCATCTGTCGTCTTGAGTGTGTTGATTTCCGGCTCTCAGATGTTGAAGTTGTACATAACTCGATGAAATCTCATTCGAAATAGACTTTGACTGTCTGATGTGTGTCTCAAGTAATTTCAAATGATGTCTAGATAATCTCTGAGCTGAATGCTTTGCTGGGGTAGAGTGCTTTGAAAAATGCAGCCATCTGTCGTCTTGAGTGTGTCGATTTCCGACTCTCACACGTTTCAGATGTTGAAGTTGTACATAACTCGATGAAATCTCATTCGAAATAGACTTTGACTGTCTGATGTGTGTCTCAAGCAATTTCAAATGATGTCTAGATAATCTCTGAGCTGAATGCTTTGCTGGGGTAGAGTGCTTTGAAAAAAGCAGCTATCTGTCGTCTTGAGTGTGTTGATTTCCGGCTCTCACACGTTTCAGATGTTGAAGTTGTACATAACTCGATGAAATCTCATTCGAAATAGACTTTGCTGTCTGATGTGTGTCTCAAGCAATTTCAAATGATGTCTAGATAATCTCTGAGCTGAATGCTTTGCTGGGGTAGAGTGCTTTGAAAAATGCAGCCATCTGTCGTCTTGAGTGTGTTGATTTCCGGCTCTCACACGTTTCAGATGTTGAAGTTGTACATAACTCGATGAAATCTCATTCGAAATAGACTTTGACTGTCTGATGTGTGTCTCTAAGTAATTTCAAATGATGTCTAGATAATCTCTCAGCTGAATGCTTTGCTGCGGTAGAGTGCTTTGAAAAATGCAGCTATCTGTTTTCTTGAGTGTGTCGATTTACGACTCTCACACGTTTCAGATGTTGAAGTTGTACATAACTTGATGAAATCTCATTCGAAATAGACTTTGACTGTCTGATGTGTGTCTCAAGTAATTTCAAATGATGTCTAGATAATCTCTGAGCTGAATGCTTTGCTGGGGTAGAGTGCTTTGAAAAATGCAGCTATCTGTCGTCTTGAGTGTGTTGATTTCCGGCTCTCACACGTTTCGGATGTTGAAGTTGTACATAACTCGATGAACTCTCATTCGAAATAGACTTTGACTGTCTGATGTGTGTCTCAAGTAATTTCAAATAATGTCTAGATAATCTCTGAGCTGAATGCTTTGCTGGGGTAGAGTGCTTTGAAAAATGCAGCCATCTGTCGTCTTGAGTGTGTCGATTTCCGGCTCTCACACGTTTCAGATGTTGAAGTTGTACATAACTCGATGAAATCTCATTCGAAATAGACTTTGACTGTCTGATGTGTGTCTCAAGTAATTTCAAATGATGTCTAGATAATCTTTGTGCTGAATGCTTTGCTGCGGTAGAGTGCTTTGAAAAATGCAGCTATCTGTCGTCTTGAGTGTGTTGATTTCCGGCTCTCACACGCTTCAGAGCTGCTTTGCTGGGATAGAGTGCTTTCATAAATTCAGCTATTTGTCGTCTTGAGTGTGTTGATTTCCGGCTCTCACACGTTTCAGATGTTGAAGTTGTACATAACTCGATGAAATCTCATTCGAAATAGACTTTGACTGTCTGATGTGTGTCTCAAGCAATTTCAAATGATGTCTAGATAATCTCTGAGCTGAATGCTTTGCTGGGGTAGAGTGCTTTGAAAAATGCAGCCATCTGTCGTCTTGAGTGTGTTGATTTCCGGCTCTCACACGTTTCAGATGTTGAAGTTGTACATAACTCGATGAACTCTCATTCGAAATAGACTTTGACTGTCTGATGTGTGTCTCTAAGTAATTTCAAATGATGTCTAGATAATCTCTCAGCTGAATGCTTTGCTGCGGTAGAGTGCTTTGAAAAATGCAGCTATCTGTTTTCTTGAGTGTGTCGATTTACGACTCTCACACGTTTCAGATGTTGAAGTTGTACATAACTTGATGAAATCTCATTCGAAATAGACTTTGACTGTCTGATGTGTGTCTCAAGTAATTTCAAATGATGTCTAGATAATCTCTGAGCTGAATGCTTTGCTGGGGTAGAGTGCTTTGAAAAATGCAGCTATCTGTCGTCTTGAGTGTGTTGATTTCCGGCTCTCACACGTTTCGGATGTTGAAGTTGTACATAACTCGATGAACTCTCATTCGAAATAGACTTTGACTGTCTGATGTGTGTCTCAAGTAATTTCAAATAATGTCTAGATAATCTCTGAGCTGAATGCTTTGCTGGGGTAGAGTGCTTTGAAAAATGCAGCCATCTGTCGTCTTGAGTGTGTCGATTTCCGGCTCTCACACGTTTCAGATGTTGAAGTTGTACATAACTCGATGAAATCTCATTCGAAATAGACTTTGACTGTCTGATGTGTGTCTCAAGTAATTTCAAATGATGTCTAGATAATCTTTGTGCTGAATGCTTTGCTGCGGTAGAGTGCTTTGAAAAATGCAGCTATCTGTCGTCTTGAGTGTGTTGATTTCCGGCTCTCACACGCTTCAGAGCTGCTTTGCTGGGATAGAGTGCTTTCATAAATTCAGCTATTTGTCGTCTTGAGTGTGTTGATTTCCGGCTCTCACACGTTTCAGATGTTGAAGTTGTACATAACTCGATGAAATCTCATTCGAAATAGACTTTGCTGTCTGATTGTGTCTCAAGCAATTTCAAATGATGTCTAGATAATCTCTGAGCTGAATGCTTTGCTGCGGTAGAGTGCTTTGAAAAATGCAGCCATCTGTCGTCTTGAGTGTGTTGATTTCCGGCTCTCACACGTTTCAGATGTTGAAGGTGTACATAACTCGATGAACTCTCATTCGAAATAGACTTTGACTGTCTGATGTGTGTCTCTAAGTAATTTCAAATGATGTCTAGATAATCTCTGAGCTGAATGCTTTGCTGCGGTAGAGTGCTTTGAAAAATGCAGCTATCTGTCGTCTTGAGTGTGTCGATTTACGACTCTCACACGTTTCAGATGTTGAAGTTGTGCATAACTTGATGAAATCTCATTCGAAATAGACTTTGACTGTCTTATGTGTGTCTCAAGTAATTTCAAATGATGTCTAGATAATCTCTGAGCTGAATGCTTTGCTGGGGTAGAGTGCTTTGAAAAATGCAGCTATCTGTCGTCTTGAGTGTGTTGATTTCCGGCTCTCACACGTTTCGGATGTTGAAGTTGTACATAACTCGATAGTAGTAATAAAAGGTCCATAATAAACACAGCGCGCCCCCCCCTCCCCCCCTCTGGAACGACAGAGGTTGTAGTCTGTCGTGGTGTGCCGGCCAGGTTGGTCCACGTTCACAAAATGTTCGCTGACTCCCCCCCCCTCTGCAACGACAGAGTGTGAGACTCGGGTGAGTTGGTCCGACCGCCTGGTTGACGTGGGCGACCGTCTAGATTGACGTGGGCGACCGTCTAGGTTGACGTGGGCGACCGTCTAGGTTGTCGTGGATGGTGAAATGGCTGCCAGATTCGGATTCAGCGTAAAATTCTGCATCTGTGGTGTGATTTCCAGCTCAATCGGCGAGAAAAAATTTTTCTTCAAAATTTTAACAGAGTTAAAATTTGGGACGTTTTGGTGTGTAGCGTCCAAACGAAGCATCGGATGAGAAAACGGAGGGCAGATTCGGATTCAGCGTGAAATTCTGCATCGGTAGGGTGAGTTTCAAGTCAATCGGAGAGAAAAAATTTTCGCTGACGTCCCCCCCCTCTCTGGACAGCTTGCTTCGATTTTGGCTTCCAGTGGACGGATTTTGTCGTGCCATAGCTCGTTTGAAAGCTAAGAGTGAGACAAATTCACTGAAAGAATCGGCTTGTTCATATCTGTCTTCGTTTAGATGTGAGACGCCATTTAAAATTTTGGGACATTGGCGAAAAACGACAGAGTTAGAATTTGGGACGTTTTGGGCTGTAGCTTCAAAACGAAGCATCGGATTGGAAAACGGATTTCAGATTTGGAATCAGCGTGAAATTCTATATCTGTATGGTGAGTTTCAAGGCAATCGGCGAGAAAAAATTTTCAACATTTTTCGAAAAAACGACAGTTAGAATTTTTGCGATGGCTGCCTACTGTAGAGCCAAAACGAAGCATCGGATGGGAAAACGGAGGCCAGATTCGGATTCAGCGTCAAATTCTACATGGAAATGGTGTATTTCCAGCTCAATCGGAGAGAAAAAATTTTCGCTGACGTCCCCCCCCTCTGGACAGCTTGCTTCGATTTTGGCTTCCAGTGGACGGATTTTGTCGTGCCATAGCTCGTTTGAAAGCTAAGAGTGAGACAAATTCGCTGAAAGAATCGGCTTGTTCCTATCTGTCTTCGTTTAGATGTGAGACGCCATTTAAAATTTTGGGACATTGGTGAAAAACGACAGAGTTAGAATTTGGGACGTTTTGGGCTGTAGCTTCAAAACGAAGCATCGGATGGGAAAACGGATTTCAGATTTGGAATCAGCGTGAAATTCTCTATCTGTATGACGAGTTTCATGTCAATCGGAGAGTTTCAAGTCAATCGGCGAGAAAAATTTTCAACATTTTTCGGAAAAACGACAGAGTTAGAATTTTTGCGATGGCTGCCTACTGTAGAGCCAAAACGAAGCAACGGATGGGAAAACGGAGGCCAGATTCGGATTCAGCGTCAAATTCTACACGGAAATGGTGTATTTCCAGCTCAATCGGAACACTAGAACCGGAGATAGACGGGATTTTTAGTGTTTGGATGATGGGTATTACGTCATCAGCTAATCGCCACACACTATATAAGCTGGGAACCGACGGAGACTTGTCATTTAGAGGAGAACGATTGTCAGAGGTAGGTCGTCTCTCTGAGCTCCGATGATAGCTTCGGACATTCCAAATTCCAAGTTTCTGTAAGAAACCGACTTAGAAAATTTCATTGCTGATATCAGCTAAGCCGTCAGACTTAGAGGTTCGCCAGGAGATGGCCTTCGTCTCCAGACCATAAAAGACTCCAAAACTTTAAAGGCTCGTAACTTTGCTTCTACAAGTCCGTTTGACTTGATTCAAAAAAGGTTCGGTCGCTATTGACCTGCCCTAAGTGATGGACAACTTATAAAATTTCATAAGTAGTGCTAAAAAGTTGAAAAATTTAAATTCACTAGTTTTGGAGGTTTTCTGGGGTTTTCGACCCTGCTGAAGTCAATGAAAGCATTTTTAATGATGTCTGAGCCAGTCTTCTCATGGTATAAGCGGCTTTTCACTGAAAGCGAGCAAGACACGGAGAGTTTTGCTGTAATATTCCACTGACAGGGTGTTCCTTCGGGACGGCGGACGATGCCGTAGTGATAAGTGTGGCAAGGGAATGTGTCATATTTGAGACCGTAACCGCTGGGACAACTCATGTCTCATGTTGGGCATTTGACACAGCTCTCAAAGTAGCACTTTGAACACCAATCGGTTGAGTCTTAGCTATCTTGTCATGGGTGGCCTCTAAACATCTCCATTGCAAAACGCTGGTGAATCAAGCTCTCTACGGCTTGCTATCAAGCTGATCAAAGCAATAACTTGGGATGTTTCCTCAAGGTTTTCAAGTATGCTGAGTTCAAATCTGCTATCAGATTTCAAATTTAACTAAGACTAAGGCAGCTTTGAGGGGTTAGATCCCAGCTACTGTTCACTACCTTTGGCTCGGCGTTGCTGTTACCACTTCGGGGCAGTGACAATGATGTCTTAAGCTGTAAATAGCGGGTATCGGGGAAGATCTCTCACTTCCCTAGTGATCAGTACAAGGCCTTCGGGCTGTCGACGGGATCGAGTGCCACTCACTACACTCAAATCTATCATTCCTCACTAAGTGTAAATTACTGACTATACATTTGTCCTGCTATCAGCTTGTTTTGACTTGCTATCTAGTTGAATAGTCTCTTGCTATCAAGAGATTCACTTCTACTCATAAAGCACATCATCGCTGTAATACCTCCTTTGCTCGAGCGTTCCTTCGGGACGGCGGGTACTGCCGTAGAGGGATTGTGTTGCACGGGTTGTTCGTCGTTTGTTAGACCGAAACCTCTGAGCCGTTGCTCATGTTGGGCGTTCGACTTCATACTCAACGTGACGCTTTCTCTCGCCAGGTCAGAGTACTTCAGCCATTCGACAAAGGTTAGTCTTTATGATATGGAGTAGAGTGAAGTGTAATTCATTAGATGTCCCTTCAATGATTACTCCCATGATAAACGTTGATGAGACAAATGAAATGATTCTCATCTTCCCTTTTCAATGATTGAAATCTACTAACACACTACCGTATAATCGTCCACTATGGGACAAGACATGATAGAGCCTCCACGCGGTTTGCCCTGGGCAGTCTTTAGACTGGCGAATACTATCATTAAGTTGAATCTGTTATCAGTCAACTTGAACGTTGCGTCGCGTTAGAGGGGTATATAAACCACTACCTCTCATTTCATTTCATTTCAATCATGGAGACGCCAAACGCTGCAGTCAACTCTCCTCGCGGACCGCAGTTAAGACCGCGAAATTTATTTAATGAATTTGCTAGAATAGAGGAGCAAGACAGAGTTCACAACAATCTTGCTCAGATTGGCAATCCGATGACAGCAACTGCTGTCAATCCAACGGAATGCCGCTACATTCCACTTTTTAGCCATGTGCCAGTTAGTGTGGAAGTCGACAGTGCTACCAAAGAGAGAGTCAAAGACTCTCTCAGCAGAATTGGTAGGGTGTAAGATGACGTTACTCCCGAGAATGAACCACCGGCTCTCTTAAGGGCCACCATGGGGCAAGACATGATAGAACCTCCACGCGGTTTGCCCTGGGCAGTCTTCGGACTGGCGAATACTATCATTAAGTTGAATCTGCTATCAGTCAACTTGAACGTTGCAAATGAAGTTCGGTGTAATACTTCCTTTCGACGGGCGTTCCTGTAAAGGGCGGCGGTGAAACCCGTAGCTATGTATACCGCAAGGGACATTCGGCAATGGTCAATCTTGTTAAACCTCTCTGCGTCATGTTTGCAAGTGATTGCCTCTGTCTCAACGTAGTATGCATTCGCGCCAGGGCGACATTTAGCCAACTGTCGAAGGTTGCCTAAAACTTTCCATTGCATACGTTATGAGAACCATGAGTTCTACCTGTCTCTATCAATGAGACGAATTGATGAATGGAATGAAATGGGAGGACACTCACGCGCCACACGCAACATAACACACTTCTCTCTTACGTAGTCTAACAAGCTCTTTACACATGGATCGCAGTCGATTGTTATCCCTGTATCAGAAGTGTAAGCCATCTTAGGTTTATTTAACACTATTTCATCTACCATCATCACCCATATGAAGTCTCATAAGATTTACAAGTTAGAAATAAAGTTTCAATAGTGTATGCGTTAGAAATAAAGGTGTAACTGTTTGTAAAAATAAGATCGCAAGATTTACTAGTTTACAAGTTAGACTAAGTGTAAATTAAAAATAAATTATAACTGTTCACGTGTTAAAGCGTTGATGCAACGATGAACAATTAATAAGCTGAAAAGTTTTAGATTCACTTTAACATTATCATATGTTTACAGATAGAAATGTATCACAGCAAAGCTACTTCATGAGTTAGTTTGTCAGGAGTGTATCATCTCAAACTTTTACTCCGACTGTGGAACATTGATTTCCATGATGAAGATTTAAATAGTTAGATTCGATGACGAACAAGATTTACTAGTTTACAAGTTGGACAAAGTGTTCTACTATTTGTAAATGAAAGATATCATTTCAACCGTTTACCAGTTAGAAATAAAGTTTCAACAGTCTACAAGTTAAAAATAAAATTATAACTGTTTCAAGAGTTTACAAGTTAGAAATAAAGTTTCAATAGTGTATGCGCTAGAAATAAAGTCTTAGCTGTTTGTATATCAAAATAAAGTTTCAAGAGTTTACAAGTTAGAAATAAAGTTTCAATAGTGTATATGTTAGAAATAAAGGTGTAACTGTTTGTAAAAATAAGATCGCAAGATTTACTAGTTTACAAGTTAGACTAAGTGTATGAGCAAGCTCTGAACACATAAGATATCATAGTAAAATCATCAACGAATAAATCATATCGCAATAGGAATGTACATTGACAGATTCAAATAGATGCTCATGCGTTCATAAAAGAGAGTTTGTGACATCAGCATTAATTGGAAGTGCGTGAGCGCACTGGAAACTCCTGATCGTCTTGTGATTGGACGAGACGTCTCATCCATTCACCGCTTAGGAAAATCTTATAAAAGGTAGTGCACCAGCTCTACTCTTCACATTTATCTTTCATAAGGTGAGTGTTGGTGAGCTCCCGCTATCAGGTTGTTTTGACTTGCTATCAAGTTGAATAGTCTCTTGCTATCAAGAGTTTCACTTCTGCTCATAAAGCATATCATCGCTGTAATACTTCCTTTGCTCGAGCGTTCCTTCGGGACGGCGGGTACTGCCGTAGAGGGATTGCGTTGCACGGGTTGTTCGTCGTTTGTTAGACCGAAACCTCTGAGCCGTTGCTCATGTTGGGCGTTCGACTTCATACTCAACGTGACACTTTCTCTCGTCAGGTCAGAGTACTTTAGCCATTCGACAAGGGTTAGTCTTTATGGTATGGAGCATTTCGAAGTGTTGATTGACTCATGTTCATTGAATGACTATTCACATGATCATCATAGGTAAAATGAAATAAATCTTACGTATCCTTTTCAGTGAATTTGCCTTCGACGTCGAATCTAACTACTTTAATCTTCGATATGGATACGAGTATCACGAGAAAAATTGAATCTTATCGCGTCTCTGCCAAGATGGAGGAAACTCTCATTGAGCAATGTAAGTTTTTGTGTGATGGGGCAAGGATGCAGGTTGTGCTAATAAAACTCTTGAACTAACATCATTCGGTTACCATGTGTTGAGCATAGGAATTAATTTTCATAAACCTTTGAATAACATCAAGAATGTAAGAATCATATCCTTACTAATTTTCAACAAAAGACCCTTAACGTCTTTTTACTCCGCGATTTTCAAAAGCGAGGCTCATTTTCTAAAATTTATAATGCACTCTAATATCTCCCTCCCTTTTTTCAGTACAGCAGCGCATCATGAACAGAGAACCTATTCCTGAAGGGGCACTTGGTCGAGCCTATGAACGACTGGGAATATGTAAGTATCTGAATGAATGAATGCTGTTATGTGTTCTGTATCATCATGGCTGATAGCATGCATTCTATCATTCATCAATCTCATCTCTTTTCCACTCTACAGTTTTGGTAAGACAGAAGAAGTGGGAGGAAGTCGCGAGGCGGAAATATGATGATGATTTTCCAACCCTACCCTCTCGCCCATCTACCTCAGCTCCACCATCTGAGCAGCCATCCAACTCGGATATGGTCATCGCCCAACCTCCACCACCACCCATACCAGCTCCTGGTCGCCGCATCCCTCCAACACCCAAGCCGCGGACTCTTCCACCCTCGGCTCGCATCCCCCTTCTACCTCCTCTTGAACCATCGGTGATGGTGGAAGTAGATTCTCTTGATGGTAAGTTACAGTGATGGTAAAGGGGGACAAGGACTTAAACAAAACGCACGCCACACTTGGAATTGAATAGTCATGTTACTGATCGCTTTCCTTCCTTTTTCTCAACAGATCTCGCAACGGTATTTCTGGGCGATAACGTTCCTAACCGCCCCGCCAACTCTCACATATCACCACCGGCAACAGCAGGCGACTTCCCTCCCATCTCCAACAAGTCGGTAGAAATGGAGATCGAGGTGTACGACCACACCATTAAAATGGTAGGTTGAAGATTTCCTCACTCATCTCCCTCGAACGTTTGGCTAATAGCATCTTCCTCAATTTCAGGCATCGACTTCATCACCAAAGCCCTCCTTTCTCAAGGAAAGTTTAGAGCTGTTGAGTGAAGGTAGGTTGTAACAAAACACTAAGACTTTAATAGAGATGATAGAATGATTTCTCTTTTAGGTGATGCTAGTTCCAGCTCAACACTATCGCGGGAAGGCGACGAGCGGGAATGTACTGACTGTGGGCACATCTTCATGAGGAAACGCGATCTGCTCCGACACATCAGACAACGTGTATGTCAACCCAAGTCGCCATCAATCTCCCGAGGTGAGGATGACTCTATTGAACACATCTCCTTTACTTGCGACTTCTGCATTCAATCATTTCAGTCACATTTTGAATTATCTTCACATAGACTTCGACATACACACACGAACGATACCTGCACCAACGGTACCTCCTCTATCCGACTCTCTGAAGTGTCGATAAATAATTTAGTGAGGAACTACCAGATGGAATCCTCAGAAACCATTGCTAACTTTGAGGAATGGTTTCATCAAAATTCATCATTGATAGAAGCGCTCTTCAACAATTTAGACAATTTTAGAATGAAGGCGCTCATCTATCTCAAAATAAAATATGTAAAAATCGACCACCATACTGGTCAAATAGTAGAGAGGTTGGAGTTTCACATACCCTCCTCTCCTGCTACAGAAGTAATCGATGAAGATTCTTGGTTAAATTTTCATATCCAAGGACTAAAACTAAATATAGTTAAATTCAACGAACGCGATAGTGGCCTCATTTTTGATGGTATAGAATCTGCCAAGGTTAAAATCAATTTGCTAGAAAGTTATAGTGGGCGAGGCTCCTTTAAACTTCCGAAAAGTTTAAAAAATAAAAAAGCAGTCGTTTCTGTAGATTGTGAATCGCAATGTTTTAAGTATGCAGTGTTATCCATTCTCCACTACAATGATGTAAATGATAATCGTTTCCGTAGAAGTAAGTATCAAGAGTGGGAAAATGAATTAAAGTTTGATGACTGCAATAGTGAAGATATGAAATTGAAAGATATAGAGAAATTTGAGAAATTAAATAAAATTAAGATAGTGGTACACGTCTGGGAGAAAGGGCTAAAAGGCGTTAGGTATAACAACCGCCAAAGTAGCTATGATCGAGTTGTCAACCTCTTGCTAGTATATGAGGACAATACTCAACAGTGGCATTACTGTGGCATTCCAAAAATTCATCGCCTTTACAACCATATACAAAAATCGATTAAAGGTGAACATTTCATATGCGATCGCTGCACACGACCATTTTGGTCGAAAAATAAATTTCTAAGTCATTATGAATGGTGCAAGCGGGGTAAACTACAAATAGAGCGCATGCCCAAAGATAAGGAGTTTTCATATAGAGAGAATGGTGATGAACTAAGTCCCCTGCGTGTCATCTATGCTGACATCGAATGCTATATCGATGATATCATCCACAAGCCAGCAGCCATTTCCTGCTATGAAGTATGGCATGACCATTTCCAAAATAGAAAAAATAAAATGCACGTCTGGCAAGGTGAGGATTGTATTTACCAATTCTTACAATTCCTCGAACAGGCTGTAAAATTTCAGTAAAAGTATGATGGTGAACTCTATCGCAGATCATTGCATATGACAGCAGATGATCAAGCAAAATTTGATAGCTGCAACGTTTGCCCCAAATGTAGGAAAACATTTGATGATGATAAGATTAAGAAAGTGCGCGACCATGATCACATCACTGGTAAATTTAGAAACGCACTATGTTCAAAATGCAATTTTTCACTTAGGATGAAACGGCGTACATTACCCGTCATTTTCCATAATTTCAAGGGCTACGACAGCCATATGATAATAAAAGGAGGTTTAGGTCAAATGAAAGAGTGGAAGCTTGATGTAATAGCACAAACGAGAGAGAAGTTTATGGCCATGACAGCAAAAGTGCCTGTCGATAAAACTAAAGAAAATAAGACGGTCTATTTTGATATAAAATTTTTAGATTCCTACCAATTTATGACTGCATCACTGGCCTCTCTCGTACAAAATCTGAAGTCTCTTCCACTAACACAAAATCTTAAGAAACAATATCCAAATCTAACCGATGAAGTCATCACACGGAAAGGAGTCTTTCCATATGCATATTTTGATGCAATTAGTAAACTCGGCGAGACTTCTCTTCCGCCCATAGATAAATTTAAAAATGATTTGACCGGCGCAGAATGTAAGACCGAAGATTATGATCATGCACAAGATGCATGGATAAAATTTGACTGCCATACATTTGGTGAATATATGATTGCCTACCTTAAGTTAGATGTATTTTTGCTGGCTGATGTATTTCAGGAGTTTCGACGAGTGGCATTAGAAGAAGATAAGTTAGATCCCGTCCACTTTGTCAGTCTGCCAGCCATGTCATTTAAGTCTGCTTTTAAAATGACTGATGAGACCATTCATCTCTTACAAGATCCAGAGATGTATAATTTATTTGAGCGAGGAATTCGCGGTGGTCTCACATTTGTAAATAAACATAGGTTAAAATCTGAAACAGTAGGTAATGTTCATACCCATCTTAAGTATTATGATCAAAATAATTTATATGGTAGTTCACTATCCAAACCACTCCCTCACTCTGAGTTTAGCTGGTTAGATGATAGTGAAATTCAGCATCTCTCCAACCCTTCTAACATACTAGCAATCCCAGATGAAGGTGATTGGGGATATTATTTTGAGATAGATCTAATCTATCCAAATAATATTAAACATAAAACCGTAGATTTTCCACTCGCACCCGAATCAGGTGAAGTGAGTAAAGATATGTTTTCCGACTTTATGAAACAATTTCATAAAGATTTAGAATCATGCGGTCAACCCGACTATAAGCCTTGTCGCAAACTTTTACTCACCCAGTATGATAAGGAAAACTATCTAGTTCACTTTAGCATCTTAAAATTTTATTTAGAAATGGGCATGATTTTAAAAAGAGTTCACCGCATTATTAAATTTAGACAGAAAGCCTTCCTCAAACCATATATTGATAGCAACAGCCAGAAACGTGCACTAGCCCAAAATAATTTTGAAAAAGATTTTTATAAGTACAAGAATAATAGTCTATTTGGTAAGACGATGGAGGATGTTAGAAAGCGCGTAAACTATAAACTAGTCAATGATGTTACAAAATTTAAGAAATTGGTCTCATCACCTCTATTCATCGATAGAGACATTATCGATGAGGACCTTGTAGGTGTTAAAATGATAAAATCTGAAGTTGAGTTGTGCAAGCCCATCTATATTGGTCAAGCTGTACTAGATTACTCTAAGCTTGAAATGTACCAACTCTTTTATAAAATACTAAAACCATGTCCTCTCGTAAAAGAGGTTCGTTTGTTTGGTGGTGATACAGATAGTTTCTTCTTAGCCATTACCACTCAAAAAGATTTAAATTTCAATGAAGTAGGAAAATCTTTAGAAAGATATTTTGATACATCAAATTATCCTACTGATCACCCACTCTATTCCATCAAAAATAAGGCAAAACTTGGCTGCTTTAAGGATGAGACAGCAGGGAAGGAAATAGATGAAATGATTCTCCTCCGTCCAAAAATGTACAGTATGAAATTAAAGGATAGCGACGATAGTATTAAGCGTGCTAAAGGCATATCAAGATCATTGGTCTCTAACATGAAACATAAGAATTTCAGGAAAGCCTATAGAAATAAAAATATAACGTTTGTCAATATGACAATCTTAAAATCTAAGTCGCATGAGATCAAAACTCATACTTTTAGGAAACGGGCGCTTTCAGCATGGGAGGATAAGAGGTGTTGGTTAGAACACAACATATCTCTTCCACATGGACATCCTGACACAAACATACCACCACCCAAAAGAATTAAACTCACACTACCACATTCAGGAGACGTGTAAATAGATTCATCCTTAACTCAGTATTTTGATGTTGATTTCTGTAGATAAACATTGTTGTTTTATGTATCGCATGAGATTGTTTTTTCCTTGTGAATATGTGTCCACATCTGTACATTCCCCATGTGATGACTTTTCCACTGAAAGACATTTTTCCTATCCCTGTATATTTCCACCCTTCACGAAGTAAAAAGACTTTTTGTATATAACAATGTTTATTGAAGTGCGCTCATGTATATATTTTCAGTAGATGTTGTATGAAGTCTATTGCTTCACATTCATGTACATATTTCAATAAATGTTGTATAAAGACTTCACTTTGTTTTCCGAAACACTAACGTTATGAGGGATTTAGTATCTTTCACGTGGATGCACTCTTGTAAACCATTGGTAATTTTGATAGCAATAGAGGGTATAGTTTGTTTGATGACGGGATGATAGAAAATAGATTCAAACAATATCTGGACTATTCCATATGAAGCGTCTTTGTCATGAATGAAATCGCGTAAAATGTATTCTTTTTTCTCATCAAAAGAAATAGGTGAAATCAGATCACTTTGAATGTAAAGGTGTTGTTCATGATTATTAAGGGTCATTGGTATTCCTATACCAATCATGCGTGTAGCAGTAAACACATTTTACAGCAATGAAAAACTACAGTTTCATCAAATTTTCACTCAATTGACAATGAATGCCATCGCCCAGTTTCAGAACAACGCTTTGATTTTCAATCAAAAATGAAATGTGATGTATCTTTGCATCATCAAGTAACACTTCACATAACTCGCTTGTGCTAATTTTTCTAACGGGTGGGCAACATCGTTGTATCACCGATTTGCTAAACTGCTAAAAACTTTATTTTTTAATATGGAAACTGATGAAACTTTATTTCTAGCATACAAACAGATAAAACTTCATTTCTAACATACAAACTTAGAACTTTATTTCCAAGACATAAACGGATATAACTATATTTCAAGCGTATAAACTATTAAAACTTTATTTCCAACTTGTACACTATTGAAACATTATTTTCTAATCTGTAAACTGTTGAAACTATATCTTTCATTTACAAATAGTAGAACGCTTAGTCTAACTTAAAAACTAGTAAATCCTACAATCTCATTTTACAAACCGATAAAACTCTATTTCTAACATACACACTGTTGAACTTTATTTTTAACATACAAACAGCTAAAACTTTATTTCTAATGTACACACTGTTGAAACTTTATTTTTAATCTATAAACTGTTGAAACTTTATTCTATTTCTGACACACAAACAGCTTAAACTTTATTTCCAACATATACACTGTTGAAACTTTATTTTTAATCTGTAAACTTTTGAAACTATATCTTTCACTTACAAATAGTAGAACGCTTAGTCTAACTTGCAAACTATTAAATCCTGCAATCATATTTTAACAAACAGATAAAACTCTATTTCTAACATATACAGTGTTGAAACTCTTGAAACTTTATTTTGATATACAAACAGCTAAAACTTTATTTCTAACGTATACACCATTGAAACTTTAGTTTTTATCTTTTAAACTGTTGAAACTTTATTTTGTTTCTAACATGCAAACAGATAAAGCTTTATTTCTAACATATACACTATTGAAACTTTATTTCTAACTTGTACACTGGTGAAACTTTATTTCTAACTTGTAAACGGTTGAAAATTTGTTTTATTTCTATCATAGAAACAGATAGAACTTTATTCTTAACTTGCCAACTGGTGAAACTTCATTCTATTTCCAACATACAAACAGATAAAACTTTATTCTTAATATATACACACACTATTGAAACTTTATTCTTAACTTGTAAACTATTGAAACTTTATTTTTAACTTGTTAACGGTTGAAACTTTGTTTTATTTCTAACACACAAGCAGATAGAACTTTATTCTTAACTTGTAAACTGGTGAACCTTCATTTTATTTCTAACTTGTAAACTCTTGAAACTTTATTTTGATATACAAACAGCTAAAACTTTATTTCTAACGTGTACACCATTGAAACTTAATTTCTAACTTGTAAACTGGTGAAACTTCATTCTATTTCTAACATATAAACAGATAGAAGTTTATTCTTAACTTGCCAACTGGTGAAACTTCATTCTATTTCTAACATACAAACAGATAAAACTTTATTCTTAATATATACACACACTATTGAAACTTTATTCTTAACTTGTAAACTATTGAAACTTTATTTTTAACTTGTTAACGGTTGAAACTTTGTTTTATTTCTAACATACAAGCAGATAGAACTTTATTCTTAACTTGTAAACTGGTGAACCTTCATTTTATTTCTAACTTGTAAACTCTTGAAACTTTATTTTGATATACAAACAGCTAAAACTTTATTTCTAACGTGTACACCATTGAAACTTAATTTCTAACTTGTAAACTGGTGAAACTTCATTCTATTTCTAACATATAAACAGATAGAAGTTTATTCTTAACTTGCCAACTGGTGAAACTTCATTCTATTTCTAACATACAAACAGATAAAACTTTATTCTTAATATATACACACACTATTGAAACTTTATTCTTAACTTGTAAACTATTGAAACTTTATTTTTAACTTGTTAACGGTTGAAACTTTGTTTTATTTCTAACACACAAGCAGATAGAACTTTATTCTTAACTTGTAAACTGGTGAACCTTCATTTTATTTCTAACTTGTAAACTCTTGAAACTTTATTTTGATATACAAACAGCTAAAACTTTATTTCTAACGTGTACACCATTGAAACTTAATTTCTAACTTGTAAACTGGTGAAACTTCATTCTATTTCTAACATATAAACAGATAGAAGTTTATTCTTAACTTGCCAACTGGTGAAACTTCATTCTATTTCTAACATACAAACAGATAAAACTTTATTCTTAATATACACATACACTATTGAAACTTTATTCTTAACTTGTAAACTATTGAAACTTTATTTTTAACTTGTTAACGGTTGAAACTTTGTTTTATTTCTAACACACAAGCAGATAGAACTTTATTCTTAACTTGTAAACTGGTGAACCTTCATTTTATTTCTAACTTGTAAACTCTTGAAACTTTATTTTGATATACAAACAGCTAAAACTTTATTTCTAACGTGTACACCATTGAAACTTAATTTCTAACTTGTAAACTGGTGAAACTTCATTCTATTTCTAACATATAAACAGATAGAAGTTTATTCTTAACTTGCCAACTGGTGAAACTTCATTCTATTTCTAACATACAAACAGATAAAACTTTATTCTTAATATATACACACACTATTGAAACTTTATTCTTAACTTGTAAACTATTGAAACTTTATTTTTAACTTGTTAACGGTTGAAACTTTGTTTTATTTCTAACATACAAGCAGATAGAACTTTATTCTTAACTTGTAAACTGGTGAACCTTCATTTTATTTCTAACTTGTAAACTCTTGAAACTTTATTTTGATATACAAACAGCTAAAACTTTATTTCTAACGTGTACACCATTGAAACTTAATTTCTAACTTGTAAACTGGTGAAACTTCATTCTATTTCTAACATATAAACAGATAGAAGTTTATTCTTAACTTGCCAACTGGTGAAACTTCATTCTATTTCTAACATACAAACAGATAAAACTTTATTCTTAATATATACACACACTATTGAAACTTTATTCTTAACTTGTAAACTATTGAAACTTTATTTTTAACTTGTTAACGGTTGAAACTTTGTTTTATTTCTAACACACAAGCAGATAGAACTTTATTCTTAACTTGTAAACTGGTGAACCTTCATTTTATTTCTAACTTGTAAACTCTTGAAACTTTATTTTGATATACAAACAGCTAAAACTTTATTTCTAACGTGTACACCATTGAAACTTAATTTCTAACATATAAACAGATAGAAGTTTATTCTTAACTTGCCAACTGGTGAAACTTCATTCTATTTCTAACATACAAACAGATAAAACTTTATTCTTAATATATACACACACTATTGAAACTTTATTCTTAACTTGTAAACTATTGAAACTTTATTTTTAACTTGTTAACGGTTGAAACTTTGTTTTATTTCTAACATACAAGCAGATAGAACTTTATTCTTAACTTGTAAACTGGTGAACCTTCATTTTATTTCTAACTTGTAAACTCTTGAAACTTTATTTTGATATACAAACAGCTAAAACTTTATTTCTAACGTGTACACCATTGAAACTTAATTTCTAACTTGTAAACTGGTGAAACTTCATTCTATTTCTAACATATAAACAGATAGAAGTTTATTCTTAACTTGCCAACTGGTGAAACTTCATTCTATTTCTAACATACAAACAGATAAAACTTTATTCTTAATATATACACACACTATTGAAACTTTATTCTTAACTTGTAAACTATTGAAACTTTATTTTTAACTTGTTAACGGTTGAAACTTTGTTTTATTTCTAACACACAAGCAGATAGAACTTTATTCTTAACTTGTAAACTGGTGAACCTTCATTTTATTTCTAACTTGTAAACTCTTGAAACTTTATTTTGATATACAAACAGCTAAAACTTTATTTCTAACGTGTACACCATTGAAACTTAATTTCTAACTTGTAAACTGGTGAAACTTCATTCTATTTCTAACATATAAACAGATAGAAGTTTATTCTTAACTTGCCAACTGGTGAAACTTCATTCTATTTCTAACATACAAACAGATAAAACTTTATTCTTAATATACACATACACTATTGAAACTTTATTCTTAACTTGTAAACTATTGAAACTTTATTTTTAACTTGTTAACGGTTGAAACTTTGTTTTATTTCTAACACACAAGCAGATAGAACTTTATTCTTAACTTGTAAACTGGTGAACCTTCATTTTATTTCTAACTTGTAAACTCTTGAAACTTTATTTTGATATACAAACAGCTAAAACTTTATTTCTAACGTGTACACCATTGAAACTTAATTTCTAACTTGTAAACTGGTGAAACTTCATTCTATTTCTAACATATAAACAGATAGAAGTTTATTCTTAACTTGCCAACTGGTGAAACTTCATTCTATTTCTAACATACAAACAGATAAAACTTTATTCTTAATATATACACACACTATTGAAACTTTATTCTTAACTTGTAAACTATTGAAACTTTATTTTTAACTTGTTAACGGTTGAAACTTTGTTTTATTTCTAACATACAAGCAGATAGAACTTTATTCTTAACTTGTAAACTGGTGAACCTTCATTTTATTTCTAACTTGTAAACTCTTGAAACTTTATTTTGATATACAAACAGCTAAAACTTTATTTCTAACGTGTACACCATTGAAACTTAATTTCTAACTTGTAAACTGGTGAAACTTCATTCTATTTCTAACATATAAACAGATAGAAGTTTATTCTTAACTTGCCAACTGGTGAAACTTCATTCTATTTCTAACATACAAACAGATAAAACTTTATTCTTAATATATACACACACTATTGAAACTTTATTCTTAACTTGTAAACTATTGAAACTTTATTTTTAACTTGTTAACGGTTGAAACTTTGTTTTATTTCTAACATACAAGCAGATAGAACTTTATTCTTAACTTGTAAACTGGTGAACCTTCATTTTATTTCTAACTTGTAAACTCTTGAAACTTTATTTTGATATACAAACAGCTAAAACTTTATTTCTAACGTGTACACCATTGAAACTTAATTTCTAACTTGTAAACTGGTGAAACTTCATTCTATTTCTAACATATAAACAGATAGAAGTTTATTCTTAACTTGCCAACTGGTGAAACTTCATTCTATTTCTAACATACAAACAGATAAAACTTTATTCTTAATATATACACACACTATTGAAACTTTATTCTTAACTTGTAAACTATTGAAACTTTATTTTTAACTTGTTAACGGTTGAAACTTTGTTTTATTTCTAACATACAAGCAGATAGAACTTTATTCTTAACTTGTAAACTGGTGAACCTTCATTTTATTTCTAACTTGTAAACTCTTGAAACTTTATTTTGATATACAAACAGCTAAAACTTTATTTCTAACGTGTACACCATTGAAACTTAATTTCTAACATATAAACAGATAGAAGTTTATTCTTAACTTGCCAACTGGTGAAACTTCATTCTATTTCTAACATACAAACAGATAAAACTTTATTCTTAATATATACACACACTATTGAAACTTTATTCTTAACTTGTAAACTATTGAAACTTTATTTTTAACTTGTTAACGGTTGAAACTTTGTTTTATTTCTAACATACAAGCAGATAGAACTTTATTCTTAACTTGTAAACTGGTGAACCTTCATTTTATTTCTAACTTGTAAACTCTTGAAACTTTATTTTGATATACAAACAGCTAAAACTTTATTTCTAACGTGTACACCATTGAAACTTAATTTCTAACTTGTAAACTGGTGAAACTTCATTCTATTTCTAACATATAAACAGATAGAAGTTTATTCTTAACTTGCCAACTGGTGAAACTTCATTCTATTTCTAACATACAAACAGATAAAACTTTATTCTTAATACATACACACACTATTGAAACTTTATTCTTAACTTGTAAACTATTGAAACTTTATTTTTAACTTGTTAACGGTTGAAACTTTGTTTTATTTCTAACATACAAGCAGATAGAACTTTATTCTTAACTTGTAAACTGGTGAACCTTCATTTTATTTCTAACTTGTAAACTCTTGAAACTTTATTTTGATATACAAACAGCTAAAACTTTATTTCTAACGTGTACACCATTGAAACTTAATTTCTAACTTGTAAACTGGTGAAACTTCATTCTATTTCTAACATATAAACAGATAGAAGTTTATTCTTAACTTGCCAACTGGTGAAACTTCATTCTATTTCTAACATACAAACAGATAAAACTTTATTCTTAATATATACACACACTATTGAAACTTTATTCTTAACTTGTAAACTATTGAAACTTTATTTTTAACTTGTTAACGGTTGAAACTTTGTTTTATTTCTAACACACAAGCAGATAGAACTTTATTCTTAACTTGTAAACTGGTGAACCTTCATTTTATTTCTAACTTGTAAACTCTTGAAACTTTATTTTGATATACAAACAGCTAAAACTTTATTTCTAACGTGTACACCATTGAAACTTAATTTCTAACATATAAACAGATAGAAGTTTATTCTTAACTTGCCAACTGGTGAAACTTCATTCTATTTCTAACATACAAACAGATAAAACTTTATTCTTAATATATACACACACTATTGAAACTTTATTCTTAACTTGTAAACTATTGAAACTTTATTTTTAACTTGTTAACGGTTGAAACTTTGTTTTATTTCTAACATACAAGCAGATAGAACTTTATTCTTAACTTGTAAACTGGTGAACCTTCATTTTATTTCTAACTTGTAAACTCTTGAAACTTTATTTTGATATACAAACAGCTAAAACTTTATTTCTAACGTGTACACCATTGAAACTTAATTTCTAACTTGTAAACTGGTGAAACTTCATTCTATTTCTAACATATAAACAGATAGAAGTTTATTCTTAACTTGCCAACTGGTGAAACTTCATTCTATTTCTAACATACAAACAGATAAAACTTTATTCTTAATATATACACACACTATTGAAACTTTATTCTTAACTTGTAAACTATTGAAACTTTATTTTTAACTTGTTAACGGTTGAAACTTTGTTTTATTTCTAACATACAAGCAGATAGAACTTTATTCTTAACTTGTAAACTGGTGAACCTTCATTTTATTTCTAACTTGTAAACTCTTGAAACTTTATTTTGATATACAAACAGCTAAAACTTTATTTCTAACGTGTACACCATTGAAACTTAATTTCTAACTTGTAAACTGGTGAAACTTCATTCTATTTCTAACATATAAACAGATAGAAGTTTATTCTTAACTTGCCAACTGGTGAAACTTCATTCTATTTCTAACATACAAACAGATAAAACTTTATTCTTAATACATACACACACTATTGAAACTTTATTCTTAACTTGTAAACTATTGAAACTTTATTTTTAACTTGTTAACGGTTGAAACTTTGTTTTATTTCTAACATACAAGCAGATAGAACTTTATTCTTAACTTGTAAACTGGTGAACCTTCATTTTATTTCTAACTTGTAAACTCTTGAAACTTTATTTTGATATACAAACAGCTAAAACTTTATTTCTAACGTGTACACCATTGAAACTTAATTTCTAACTTGTAAACTGGTGAAACTTCATTCTATTTCTAACATATAAACAGATAGAAGTTTATTCTTAACTTGCCAACTGGTGAAACTTCATTCTATTTCTAACATACAAACAGATAAAACTTTATTCTTAATATATACACACACTATTGAAACTTTATTCTTAACTTGTAAACTATTGAAACTTTATTTTTAACTTGTTAACGGTTGAAACTTTGTTTTATTTCTAACACACAAGCAGATAGAACTTTATTCTTAACTTGTAAACTGGTGAACCTTCATTTTATTTCTAACTTGTAAACTCTTGAAACTTTATTTTGATATACAAACAGCTAAAACTTTATTTCTAACGTGTACACCATTGAAACTTAATTTCTAACATATAAACAGATAGAAGTTTATTCTTAACTTGCCAACTGGTGAAACTTCATTCTATTTCTAACATACAAACAGATAAAACTTTATTCTTAATATATACACACACTATTGAAACTTTATTCTTAACTTGTAAACTATTGAAACTTTATTTTTAACTTGTTAACGGTTGAAACTTTGTTTTATTTCTAACATACAAGCAGATAGAACTTTATTCTTAACTTGTAAACTGGTGAACCTTCATTTTATTTCTAACTTGTAAACTCTTGAAACTTTATTTTGATATACAAACAGCTAAAACTTTATTTCTAACGTGTACACCATTGAAACTTAATTTCTAACTTGTAAACTGGTGAAACTTCATTCTATTTCTAACATATAAACAGATAGAAGTTTATTCTTAACTTGCCAACTGGTGAAACTTCATTCTATTTCTAACATACAAACAGATAAAACTTTATTCTTAATATATACACACACTATTGAAACTTTATTCTTAACTTGTAAACTATTGAAACTTTATTTTTAACTTGTTAACGGTTGAAACTTTGTTTTATTTCTAACATACAAGCAGATAGAACTTTATTCTTAACTTGTAAACTGGTGAACCTTCATTTTATTTCTAACTTGTAAACTCTTGAAACTTTATTTTGATATACAAACAGCTAAAACTTTATTTCTAACGTGTACACCATTGAAACTTAATTTCTAACTTGTAAACTGGTGAAACTTCATTCTATTTCTAACATATAAACAGATAGAAGTTTATTCTTAACTTGCCAACTGGTGAAACTTCATTCTATTTCTAACATACAAACAGATAAAACTTTATTCTTAATATATACACACACTATTGAAACTTTATTCTTAACTTGTAAACTATTGAAACTTTATTTTTAACTTGTTAACGGTTGAAACTTTGTTTTATTTCTAACACACAAGCAGATAGAACTTTATTCTTAACTTGTAAACTGGTGAACCTTCATTTTATTTCTAACTTGTAAACTCTTGAAACTTTATTTTGATATACAAACAGCTAAAACTTTATTTCTAACGTGTACACCATTGAAACTTAATTTCTAACTTGTAAACTGGTGAAACTTCATTCTATTTCTAACATATAAACAGATAGAAGTTTATTCTTAACTTGCCAACTGGTGAAACTTCATTCTATTTCTAACATACAAACAGATAAAACTTTATTCTTAATATATACACACACTATTGAAACTTTATTCTTAACTTGTAAACTATTGAAACTTTATTTTTAACTTGTTAACGGTTGAAACTTTGTTTTATTTCTAACACACAAGCAGATAGAACTTTATTCTTAACTTGTAAACTGGTGAACCTTCATTTTATTTCTAACTTGTAAACTCTTGAAACTTTATTTTGATATACAAACAGCTAAAACTTTATTTCTAACGTATACACCATTGAAACTTAATTTCTAACTTGTAAACTCTTGAAACAGTTATAATTTTATTTTTAACTTGTAGACTGTTGAAACTTTATTTCTAACTGGTAAACGGTTGAAATGATATGTTTCATTTACAAATAGTAGAACACTTTGTCCAACTTGTAAACTAGTAAATCTTGTTCGCCATCGAATCTAACTATTTAAATATTCGTCATGGAAATCAATGTTCCACAGTCGGAGTAAAAGTTTGAGATGATACACTCCTGGCAAACTAACTCATGAAGTAGCTTTGCTGTGATACATTTCTATCTGTAAACATATGATAATGTCAAAGTGAATCTAAAACTTTTCAGCTTATTAATTGTTCATCGTTGCATCAACGCTTTAACACGTGAACAGTTATAATTTATTTTTAATTTACACTTAGTCTAACTTGTAAACCAGTAAATCTTGCGATCTTATTTTTACAAACAGTTACACCTTTATTTCTAACGCATACACTATTGAAACTTTATTTCTAACTTGTAAATCTTATGAGACTTCATATGGGTGATGATGGTAGATGAAATAGTGTTAAATAAACCTAAGATGGCTTACACTTCTGATACAGGGATAACAATCGACTGCGATCCATGTGTAAAGAGCTTGTTAGACTACGGAAGAGAGAAGTGTGTTATGTTGCGTGTGGCGCGTGAGTGTCCTCCCATTTCATTCCATTCATCAATTCGTCTCATTGATAGAGACAGGTAGAACTCATGGTTCTCATAACGTATGCAATGGAAAGTTTTAGGCAACCTTCGACAGTTGGCTAAATGTCGCCCTGGCGCGAATGCATACTACGTTGAGACAGAGGCAATCACTTGCAAACATGACGCAGAGAGGTTTAACAAGATTGACCATTACCGAATGTCCCTTGCGGTATACATAGCTACGGGTTTCACCGCCGCCCTTTACAGGAACGCCCGTCGAAAGGAAGTATTACACCGAACTTCATTTGCAACGTTCAAGTTGACTGATAGCAGATTCAACTTAATGATAGTATTCGCCAGTCCGAAGACTGCCCAGGGCAAACCGCGTGGAGGTTCTATCATGTCTTGCCCCATGGTGGCCCTTAAGAGAGCCGGTGGTTCATTCTCGGGAGTAACGTCATCTTACACCCTACCAATTCTGCTGAGAGAGTCTTTGACTGTCGACTTCCACACTAACTGGCACATGGCTAAAAAGTGGAATGTAGCGGCATTCCGTTGGATTGACAGCAGTTGCTGTCATCGGATTGCCAATCTGAGCAAGATTGTTGTGAACTCTGTCTTGCTCCTCTATTCTAGCAAATTCATTAAATAAATTTCGCGGTCTTAACTGCGGTCCGCGAGGAGAGTTGACTGCAGCGTTTGGCGTCTCCATGATTGAAATGAAATGAAATGAGAGGTAGTGGTTTATATACCCCTCTAACGCGACGCAACGTTCAAGTTGACTGATAACAGATTCAACTTAATGATAGTATTCGCCAGTCTAAAGACTGCCCAGGGCAAACCGCGTGGAGGCTCTATCATGTCTTGTCCCATAGTGGACGATTATACGGTAGTGTGTTAGTAGATTTCAATCATTGAAAAGGGAAGATGAGAATCATTTCATTTGTCTCATCAACGTTTATCATGGGAGCAATCATTGAAGGGACATCTAATGAATTACATTTCACTCTACTCCATATCATAAAGACTAACCTTTGTCGAATGGCTGAAGTACTCTGACCTGGCGAGAGAAAGCGTCACGTTGAGTATGAAGTCGAACGCCCAACATGAGCAACGGCTCAGAGGTTTCGGTCTAACAAACGACGAACAACCCGTGCAACACAATCCCTCTACGGCAGTACCCGCCGTCCCGAAGGAACGCTCGAGCAAAGGAGGTATTACAGCGATGATGTGCTTTATGAGTAGAAGTGAATCTCTTGATAGCAAGAGACTATTCAACTAGATAGCAAGTCAAAACAAGCTGATAGCAGGACAAATGTATAGTCAGTAATTTACACTTAGTGAGGAATGATAGATTTGAGTGTAGTGAGTGGCACTCGATCCCGTCGACAGCCCGAAGGCCTTGTACTGATCACTAGGGAAGTGAGAGATCTTCCCCGATACCCGCTATTTACAGCTTAAGACATCATTGTCACTGCCCCGAAGTGGTAACAGCAACACCGAGCCAAAGGTAGTGAACAGTAGCTGGGATCTAACCCCTCAAAGCTGCCTTAGTCTTAGTTAAATTTGAAATCTGATAGCAGATTTGAACTCAGCATACTTGAAAACCTTGAGGAAACATCCCAAGTTATTGCTTTGATCAGCTTGATAGCAAGCCGTAGAGAGCTTGATTCACCAGCGTTTTGCAATGGAGATGTTTAGAGGCCACCCATGACAAGATAGCTAAGACTCAACCGATTGGTGTTCAAAGTGCTACGTTGAGAGCTGTGTCAAATGCCCAACATGAGACATGAGTTGTCCCAGCGGTTACGGTCTCAAATATGACACATTCCCTTGCCACACTTATCACTACGGCATCGTCCGCCGTCCCGAAGGAACACCCTGTCAGTGGAATATTACAGCAAAACTCTCCGTGTCTTGCTCGCTTTCAGTGAAAAGCCGCTTATACCATGAGAAGACTGGCTCAGACATCATTAAAAATGCTTTCATTGACTTCAGCAGGGTCGAAAACCCCAGAAAACCTCCAAAACTAGTGAATTTAAATTTTTCAACTTTTTAGCACTACTTATGAAATTTTATAAGTTGTCCATCACTTAGGGCAGGTCAATAGCGACCGAACCTTTTTTGAATCAAGTCAAACGGACTTGTAGAAGCAAAGTTACGAGCCTTTAAAGTTTTGGAGTCTTTTATGGTCTGGAGACGAAGGCCATCTCCTGGCGAACCTCTAAGTCTGACGGCTTAGCTGATATCAGCAATGAAATTTTCTAAGTCGGTTTCTTATAGAAACTTGGAATTTGGAATGTCCGAAGCTATCATCGGAGCTCAGAGAGACGACCTACCTCTGACAATCGTTCTCCTCTAAATGACAAGTCTCCGTCGGTTCCCAGCTTATATAGTGTGTGGCGATCAGCTGATGACGTAATACCCATCATCCAAACACTAAAAATCCCGTCTATCTCCGGTTCTAGTGCTCCGATTGAGCTGGAAATACACCATTTCCATGTAGAATTTGACGCTGAATCCGAATCTGGCCTCCGTTTTCCCATCCGATGCTTCGTTTTGGCTCTACAGTAGGCAGCCATCGCAAAAATTCTAACTCGTTTTTTCCAAAAATGTTGAAAATTTTTTCTCTCCGATTGACTTGAAACTCACCATATAGATAGAGAATTTCACGCTGATTCCAAATCTGAAATCCGTTTTCCAATCCGATGCTTCGTTTTGAAGCTAGAGCCCAAAACGTCCCAAATTCTAACTCTGTCGTTTTTCACCAATGTCCCAAAATCTTAAATGGCGTCTCACATCTAAACGAAGACAGATAGGAACAAGCCGATTCTTTCATTGAATTTGTCTCACTCTTAGCTTTCAAACGAGCTATCGCACGACAAAATCCGTCCACTGGAAGCCAAAATCGAAGCAAGCTGTCCAGAGGGGGGGGGGACGTCAGCGAAATTTCAGAATTTGATGAAAAATGTTTTGGTGACGGTCCCAGGTCGAAATTCCACACTTTGGAAAATTTTCAAAATTTTACCCATACAAAGTCACTCTGACACTTAGGATTTTTTCAGGTAAGCGAGCTCCGACCTAAAATCTTGTAACCGCTCTAACTTTTGAACGAAGACAGATAGGAACAAGCCGGTTCTTTCACTGAATTTGTCTCACTCTTAGCTTTCAAACGAGCTATCGCACGACAAAATCCGTCCACTAGAAGCCAAAATCGAAGCGAGCTGTCCAGAGGGGGGGGACGTCAGCCGAAAATTTTTTCTCTCCGATTTCGCTGGAAACATCCTTCCTAACCCAAAATTTCACGTAGATTCCGAATCTGGCCTCCGTTTTCTCATCCGATGCTTCGTTTGGGCGCTACACACCAAAACGTCCCAAATTCTAACTCTGTCGTTTTTTCGAAAAATGTTGAAAATTTTTTCTCGCCGATTGCCTTGAAACTCACCATATAGATAGAGAATTTCACGCTGATTCCAAATCTGAAATCCGTTTTCCAATCCGATGCTTCGTTTTGAAGCTACAGCCCAAAACGTCCCAAATTCTAACTCTGTCGTTTTTCACAAATGTCCCAAAATCTTAAATGGCGTCTCACATCTAAACGAAGACAGATAGGAACAAGCCGATTCTTTCAGTGAATTTGTCTCACTCTTAGCTTTCAAACGAGCTATCGCATGACAAAGTCCGTCCACTGGAAGCCAAAATCGAAGCAAGCTGTCCAGAGGGGGGGGGGACGTCAGCGAAAATTTTTTCTCTCCGATTGACTTGAAACTCACCCTACCGATGCAGAATTTCACGCTGAATCCGAATCTGCCCTCCGTTTTCTCATCCGATGCTTCGTTTGGACGCTACACACCAAAACGTCCCAAATTTTAACTCTGTTAAAATTTTGAAGAAAAATTTTTTCTCGCCGATTGAGCTGGAAATCACACCACAGATGCAGAATTTTACGCTGAATCCGAATCTGGCAGCCATTTCACCATCCACGACAACCTAGACGGTCGCCCACGTCAACCTAGACGGTCGCCCACGTCAACCTAGACGGTCGCCCACGTCAACCTAGACGGTCGCCCACGTCAACCAGGCGGTCGGACCAACTCACCCGAGTCTCACACTCTGTCGTTGCAGAGGGGGGGGGAGTCAGCGAACATTTTGTGAACGTGGACCAACCTGGCCGGCACACCACGACAGACTACAACCTCTGTCGTTCCAGAGGGGGGGAGGGGGGCGCTGTGTTTATTATGGACCTTTTATTACTACTCTCGATGAACTCTCATTCGAAATAGACTTTGACTGTCTGATGTGTGTCTCAAGTAATTTCAAATGATGTCTAGATAATCTCTGAGCTGAATGCTTTGCTGGGGTAGAGTGCTTTGAAAAATGCAGCTATCTGTCGTCTTGAGTGTGTTGATTTCCGGCTCTCACACGCTTCAGAGCTGCTTTGCTGGGATAGAGTGCTTTCATAAATTCAGCTATTTGTCGTCTTGAGTGTGTTGATTTCCGGCTCTCACACGTTTCAGATGTTGAAGTTGTACATAACTCGATGAACTCTCATTCGAAATAGACTTTGACTGTCTCAAGTATTGTCAAATGATGTCCAGAATATCCCTGGGCTGAATATTTTTTTGATGTGGCATAGTGAATGAATTCCAGTAGCTTCTCCTCTTTTTGCTGGTGCTGTTTTCCCGGTTTTGCGTTTTTGTTTTTTGTTGAAGTTGTCTACAGCTCGATGAAATCATTTCAGGTACATGCTTGTGTTTATTTGCCTCAATGTCTCGGATTCGTTGATCACAGCTGAGTCGACTGCCTGCATTTCTCCTGGATTGACCTTATTTCCATTTGAATTTGATTTTATGCTGAAATGCTCCATAATAATTGAAATCAACGTGTACGTCCAGGAAATCCACACCTTACTCTATGATCTGATATGAGAGTCGATTTAATTATTATTGATGTCGATTTCCTGTTTTTCATCCGATCATGATAGGAATTTCAAATAGCTCTCTTTTGAATTCTACAGTTGCGACTGAGCTCATGGTTGCTGACATTAATCAAATAATTATTGTCAACGTTATGAACGTCCGTATTAATATTTTTAGAGCATTGTTTTGTGGTTGTAGATTTCCGGTGGGTTGTCGACTTCCTGTTTCTACAATTATAGGTGAAATTGTGATCACCGAACACAGGCCTGATATGACGTTGGTGTCAAGGAAAGCAAAGTCGATGGTGTGCATGGAGCTGACAGTGCCGTGGGAATCAAGGATTGGGGAAGCTCGCCAGAGGAAGTTGGGTAAATATGAAGAACTGATAAACGAGTGCAAGGAGAATGGGTGGATGGCTGAGTTGTGGACGGTGGAGGTGGGGTGTCGCGGTTTTGCGTCTAACAGCTTGAGAAGGTGGATAAAGGCACTGGGGATAGGCGGAAAAGAAGCAAGTAAGTGTATGAAGGTGTGTGCTGCAGCGGAAACGGGCTCTGCTTGGATTTTTGGGATTATGGGACGCCATAGTGGAGGAGGTGCTGCTTAGGTTATCCGGCGCAGTACCGGCCAGCCAGATAGAGACGTCCAATACTTAAATGGCCGAAACGTTGATGACATCTGGTGTACTGCTGATGATCCTCCATGTTGGTTCGCAGTGTACAAATGTATACTGTTATTATTCATTTCAGATAGTAGCTTCATTACTGAATTACAGACAAATACCGGTATTGTGTATGACTATTTTGATATGGCTAATGCACTAAACGAGCACTTTGCAAATGTTACTGAGAAACTAAAAAATAGCAGCAGCAATTCCAACAAGGATGACTACTGCCAGGAAAGCACCACTTCAATTATGTTTGAAGACATCACACATACCGAATTGATCGAAGTAATGAACAAAGTATACACAATAGTAAATCGACAAATGATGAACTCCCCCTGAGAATTTTCAAACAATGTTCCAAAAATGTTTTCTCATATCTATGTCAACTTGAACGAATCAGTTAGTTAAATCGGGCATCTCTGCCGTCTCAAGGCAGAACACCGTAAGTCGGAAAAACACTATTTGTCAGAAAACGACTAAACGCGTTTATGTTTCAATTGACTGACTGAAGTCCATTATAAACTATTGGCTTGCTTTCTTTAGTTGATCAAGGTATGTAATTATATATTATGGTGAAAATTTATTGATATTGATTTATTGATCTATTTAAATCGATGTACGGTGATTTGCCTTGTAATATCAACATTTTTCTACGAACTTTCTATAAGGCAGAGCACCGTAAGTCAATACTTACGGTGGTTTGCCTTGTAATATACGAGTATCTCACTTAGACTATTCGGGAAATTATCGTAATCATTTCTGTAGACGAATGATAAGTTCGCACTAAGAATTTTAGATGATTTTTAAACTTTATATAATTTTTTCAGGAAAAATGAAAAAGACCCTTACATTTCAAACAAGTGATTTTTATCTAAAATTCCAGTAACGAGTATGTAATCACGCATAGGTACAGTCAAAAATACGAGTACACGAAAAATCTTCTAAACAAAATCTATATCTGCTGCATGTCTGCAAGGTTATCATGTTCGTCTAAGTTTTTCCAAAAACACTGACGAGACGTTGGCATTAACGGACACAATGTCTGTACGATGTTCCTCTTCTTGGCCGTTGCCACTCCCCGAGGCAATCCCACGGAACTGGGAATGACCGCTGCAAGTGCAGACTTTTTAAATATTGGAAACTTTGTGGGCGCCTCATCTTCATTGTGCGTCAGATACACATTTGGCTGACCGACATCTCTCAGAAATTGAATTCTTCTTATTTCCGACAGCTTTGGAATTGTTTGGTCTTTGTGGCCCCTTGTAATTACTGACTTGTTCGTAAGATCAGGCCATTTCCGAACTTCTGTAGCCTTTAACTCATGTGCTGCCAGACGATTTCCACGAAAAGATTCCTGAACAGCGTTCTGGAAATCCTCGAAGTCATAAATACTTCCGAGCTTTCTGACGGATTTTTCGATTCCTGCGTGAGCAGAATCTGCCGCCATGAATGTATGTCCAGCTTCTAGATATTTTATAGTAATTGCTTTGACGCACAGAACATCAGAATTCACGGCGAGCTGCAGCATGCTGAAAAGTACATAATTTTTGTTTTGACCGCAGCAATTATCGGTCCATAGCGTGAACTCATTTGCGTCTCTATGTAGCTCAAAAAATCGAAACCATGCCGATGCGATGTCTTCTGCGTCTCGACCTGTGATGCCTTCGTGCCATATTATCGCTACTCCTGTCGAGAAACTATCTTTTCCATCAGTTTTCTTGTCTGCTTTATTTTGCTGTGAGATGCTGCTGGACGTTGTTCCCTTGCTTAATCCTAGCTTTGCAAAGGTTTCGTTGAAAACGACGAGGCGTCTAGTGAACATACATGATTTAAATTGAGGCATGATTGGTAACATCTGTACTTTCTGTAGATCGATCGATACTTTCACATGTTGAGGTTCATTCAATTCGTCCCGGTCACTTCGGTATGCCTCCCTTGATTTTGCCGCATGTTGAAGATGCTTCATGTGTTCTTCGCAATCGCCACAATCTTCAGAACAATCCATTTGCTTTTTATGCAGTTCGTTGATGGCACAAATCTCGCATTTTTCCGATCCTAATTTTGCGAACGAGATATTATATTCCTCGACGACTTTTAGATAAGTTACGTACCCGACTTTATCATCTGCACTTTGGCTTTCATTATATGCTTGGTGCATCTGAGCAACAGATATCTCGGGACTTAGATAAAGTCTGTCCGGTGCGTGTTTTCTGCGGTAGTGACTAATTTGTGGGTTATAACTCAATATATGTTCACGAATTTTCGTTCGTACAATCTTGTTCGCCGGCTCATGGCGTCCTCGTCTATCAGATGGAGCAGCTGTGTCGTTGTGAGCAGTGCAGCCAAAAACGGTTTTCAAAAATTGATCATTATTTTTGGTGTAGCCGAGCGTGGTCAAGAAGAAGGGTTTGCAAACCTCCCGGCGACCGCCATTCTCTTGAACAAGGAAGTATTTGTTCGAAGTTCTTGAAACTTCACCGCGCTTCATACGTGACGTGTAGGACAAAATGTAGTTGCGTCGACCCAGATTGTCGAGATGCCAGAATTGTCGATTGATGTTTCGGCGATCATTTTGGGTAAAAAATTGACGACATTTTAATCGACAAACATTTGTACAACCGATGGCTTGCATGGGATGATGCTCCATATCACGTCGATTGCGTTCTTCTGGGTTTCGAATTCTTTTCCGAATTCTGGTATCCGAATTGTGGTTGAGGACAGCGCAAGGAGAGCTTGGCAACGGCGCGGCAGACGACAGCTCCTGGGAGGCGCAAGGAGAGCTTGGCAACGGCGCGGCAGACGACAGCTCCTGGGAGGCGCAAGGAGAGCTTGGCAACGGCGCGGCAGACGACAGCTCCTGGGAGGCGCAAGGAGAGCTTGGCAACGGCGCGGCAGACGACAGCTCCTGGGAGGCGCAAGGAGAGCTTGGCAACGGCGCGGCAGACGACAGCTCCTGGGAGGCGCAAGGAGAGCTTGGCAACGGCGCGGCAGACGACAGCTCCTGGGAGGCGCAAGGAGAGCTTGGCAACGGCGCGGCAGACGACAGCTCCTGGGAGGCGCAAGGAGAGCTTGGCAACGGCGCGGCAGACGACAGCTCCTGGGAGGCGCAAGGAGAACTTGGCAACGGCGCGGCAGACGACAGCTCCTGGGAGGCGCAAGGAGAGCTTGGCAACGGCGCGGCAGACGACAGCTCCTGGGAGGCGCAAGGAGAGCTTGGCAACGGCGCGGCAGACGACAGTTCCTGGGAGGCGCAAGGAGAGCTTGGCAACGGCGCGGCAGACAACAGCTCCTGGGAGGCGCAAGGAGAGCTTGGCAACGGCGCGGCATCATCTTCATCACATAAAGTCGCGATTAGATGAGCTGCTTCGTTCACTGAGTAATACCTGAAAGGAAAAAGGAAACAGATTGAAGCATCTTCTTTCTAATAAATTAATAGAATTAACTAACAATCTAAGAAAGTCTGAATTACAAATGCATGATTCAGTGCTATGAAGTTGATTATTCGGCTAAAGAATTCATGCTACTTTCAGCACAATGCTTTTAATTTGAAATCCTAATAAATGAATTATAATGATGCGATGCACGCTGATTAAAGCGAATCAAGTAGCAATCTTCGAACAATTAATTTTTCAAAATGCAAATAATTGGCATCAGCCTCGGTGGTCAAGATGCTAAAGCGCAGCGCGCAGTGTCAAATCAGTCCACGGTTCAAATTGCTTTTTGACATAATTAATGCTAAGAGAGTAACACGAACAAAAATTTTACGCTGCATTATATCAATATTGAAATAACTTCCTCAATGTCAATATTATATACACAGAGTAAACACATTAGCAGAGCAGATTAGCATAACATACCAGCAGATGGAATTCGATTATATGATTCGAAAAAATTATTGATCTACTTTAAAAATGTCTTTTATTGAAAGTGCTTTTTTCATGACTTATCAAATGCATGTATGTAAGATCTACGCCAGTATGTGTGTTCACAATATGCAATGCTTGCTCACATATTAAGGCATAGGCAATATACAGGCTAATTAATTATCAATAATTAGTTGAATTCCATAACTTACCGTTTTCTCCGTTTACTGCAACGAATGGACGCCATATTCGAAAGAAAGTGAAGTTGAATTACGCGCCGATCGAGGAATAAACAAAATCAGGAACAAGTTTTGTCGTCAATCATGTGGTAGTGAACATGAAATAAGAGATCAAAAAGCAAAAAAATGTTCGGTATTATAGGGAAAGACACTCGCTGACGATTATTAATAACGGCTGTGAATAGTTTTTACTTAGTAAGGCAATGCGAGAGACATTGTGTACAATAAAATCAATTCGACCGTTGTCGAATACAACGCACACAATAGAATCGCTTAGAGGTTGATGTCAATAAATGATTGATAATACTATCAAACAATATTGCATACAATTAATCTCGGCTGCTAATATTAAATGCACACAATACAATGTTGGACAGAAGTTCTTGCCAAACCATTTAGAGCTAGACACACACGCAGATTTTCTTTCTCGGAAGCAAACGAACACACAGAAGTATAATGTAAAAGTATAACTCATACTTATAACTCTGGTATCCTCAAATATTTTTCGTTAAAAATCGCTCATTAAACGTCCGGCAAGAACTTTTGTCCAACCCTGTAGATTGTGTAGAATTAATAGATTGTGTACGATTTAACTAATAACCTGCGCGAAATAGAATGAATGTACACTTTATTATTCTCAAATAGTTATACTCAATTATGACAGTAATAGGTAATCGACAATCAGCAAAATTTGGTGCACTATGACAATTTCTAATTAACAATTTCTAATTGTCAATCAATTCTTTCATTTAATGATAATTTGCCTGAGAAAATAACAAATTCCTCATTTACGGTCTTATGAAATATCCGTATTCTTCAAGGCAAAGCACCGTAAGTTCGTCCTTACAAGGCAAATCACCGTAAGTCACCGTAAGTTACGGTGTTTTGCCATGAACATTTCGACTTACGATGATTTGCCTTGTAAACATAGTACTTTTTTTCAACTTACGGTATTTTTTGTTTGCTGAAAATCATACTTCTGAAAAGATTTCAGCATTGTGGTTTGGTGTAATAATAGAGCATCTGAAACTTATTAAAAAAATGAAATAAAATCAATTTTCAAAATTTTGGACTTACGGTGTTCTGCCTTGAGACGGCAGATCTATACCCTAGCTGTCTAAAGAAATCAATTACAGTCCGTTTCATAAAAAGTGGATCATCATAAAATTTGACTAAATAAAACATAAGTATGATACAGAAAGGATTTTTCATGTTATTTCATGTCCCTAATATATTTAATGTCCTTATATAATATGATAAGCTATGATAAAGTAACGGTTCTTAAGAAGCTAATATTTTGTGGCCCTACCCTTATTGTCAATGACATTACCAATTCGTCTAGGCATTGATTCGATGATATCGTTGATTTTTGACTGATCTAACTTTCTCCACTCTCTTTTTAACAGTGACGTAAGTTGTGATACGCCATCTGTAGGTAGCAGTGAACGACGAACATTACGTTTTAGAATACTCCATACATTTTCTATGGGATTCAGATCAGGAGAACGAGCTGGCCAAGATAGTGTCCTAAGCCCTAATTGAGACTTGCATAAGTTGACTCTACTACTCTTGTGACACGTAGCATTATCATCCATAAATAACCAAGTCGATGGATCACCAAGTTGATCTGTCATTTGGCCAATGTTCATTCGTAAAACATTCACATAGCTTTCAGAATTCATGGTTCCTTGCTGTATGTGAAGTAGTTCTAGCAAGGCTGACACTTTGCCTTTTGTGAATGCGATCTCGTTATTGTTCATTTGTGCTTTGTATTGTTTTCAACCGGTAAGAGATAGATTTCTAGCTGAAAGCAATCAGGAGTGCTGCCAACACCACCGCAACGAAGTCAGGAAGCTATGGAACATGAAGTCCAGTTAATCACATGTATAGCAGTTACATTTTTGTTGATGAATAATGGTGCTATATTGGCTCTGATTGACCGATTTTCTTTATTTTTGTTTTTCTTTATAGCTTTTGGCTTGTAGAACAACATATTACATAACAAAGGAAACAAATGTAATTTTATAAGAGTGAGGTATGATTTTGTGTAACATTGCTAAATGAAGATCAAATTATCTACTACTTTTTTATCTATAACAGGAAAACAACTCAATATTCATGCTTGAAATTTCCAACAATGATATTAGTAAGCACAACTGACATATCTTCCAAATTTCAGAGAAATTCGTTCAAGTTTGGCGGAGTTAGACAAAGTTGAAGTTAAGGCGATGTTCAAGGGTGATCCATTTTTTATGAAACAATCTTATTATACTCATCTTAAAAAGGAGATAAGAAGTCGCCATCCAACTATCGACCAATATGTCTACTGAGTTATATAACAAAAGTTTTCGAAAAATTGATTCATAGGAGGATATTTGACTTCTTAAATAAGAAGATGTTGTAATATGAAAACCAATTTGGATTTAGGAAAAATCATTCTACCAGTCTAGCTCTCTTGAAAATGTCAGACAAGATATACAAGGCAAAAGCTAAGAATGAATACAGCGTAGGACTAAATCTGGACATAAGTAAAGCCTTCGATGCGGTCAACACTGAGTCATTGTTGAAAAAGTTAAACAAAATAGGTATCCGCGGCTTCTTGCACGAATGGCTTCAATCATATCTAAAAAATAGACCTCACATTGTTTTTATCAACAACGTCAAATCGAAGGAGCTTACCGCTAAGTCTGGTGTTCCACAAGGCTCAGCGTTGGGGCCTCTATTATTTTTGGTTTATATAAATGACATAAAAAACATTAGCCACCATGGCGAACTCAGTCTCTTTGCGGATGACATAAGCCTAGTTGTAAATGACTAAACTCTAAACGATGCAATAGAGAAAACTCAACTTTCACTGAATAGCATCCTGAAGTGGATGGAAAAACTGACACTAGTAGTAAGAACTCATAGTAGTACATACTCGCAATATTCATATATTGCTTCCTCTCATAGAAATGAAGTTCAAGTGATTGCTTTTCTTTTCGATGGATTATCTTAATCAAAGTTTTATGTATTCTTTGCAAACAACGATTCGAATTTTTGTTTCCACTACCATATTCTATTAGGCAATGTTTTATCAGAGGGAGACAAAGTTGTTCGTGCATAATGCGAAGGACATCTAGTACGTGGTAGAATATCTCTTAGCCGATAGAAAATCGAAATGAATTTTTTTAATTTGTTGACAAGTCGCAATATGTTCATCGAATTTGACATTATTATCGAACTTTATTCCTAGGATTTTTGTATGTTCAACTTTCTTCAAGTTGGTGCCCTCAATATGTATATTTTTGGACATTTCACAATCACTTTTGTGGCTCATGGGATTGAAGATGATGTATTCACATTTATCTATATTTAGTGTCAGTAGTAAGAAAACGGCGAACACCAGATAGCGCAAGATGGCCGCCATCGCTGCGTCCCCCCCCCCTCTGGCTCGGCAGAGTGTCGTGGTCGGCCGCCGTGGTGCTTCGTGTCTGAGTCCCCCCCCCTCTGGAACGATAGAGTGTCGTGGTGGACTTGGGCGACCGCCAGGATTAGTGTTGAGGCTATAGTGTGTGATGTTTTTGGTGCAATCTGCTGAATGTTGGGTTGTAAAATGGGTTGTTTCGAGTGGAAGGAGTGGTTGGATGAGAAAACGGAGGTCGGATTCGTGTTCAGCGTGAAATTCTGCATCGGTAGGGTGAGTTTCAAGTCGATCGGTGAGAAAAAATTTTTCTTCAAAATTTTAAATGAGTTAGAATTTGGGATGTTTTGGTGTGTAGCGCCCAAACGAAGCATCGGATGAGAAAACGGAGGCCAGATTCGGAATCTACGTGAAATTTTGGGTTAGGAAGGATGTTTCCAGCGAAATCGGAGAGAAAAAATTTTCGGCTGACGTCCCCCCCCCTCTGGACAGCTCGCTTCGATTTTGGCTTCTAGTGGACGGATTTTGTCGTGCGATAGCTCGTTTGAAAGCTAAGAGTGAGACAAATTCAGTGAAAGAACCGGTTTGTTCCTATCTGTCTTCGTTTAGATGTGAGACGCCATTTAAGATTTTGGGACATTGGTGAAAAACGACAGAGTTAGAATTTGGGACGTTTTGGGCTGTAGCTTCAAAACGAAGCATCGGATTGGAAAACGGAGGCCAGATTCGGAATCTACGTGAAATTTTGGGTTAGGAAGGATGTTTCCAGCGAAATCGGAGAGAAAAAATTTTCGGCTGACGTCCCCCCCCCCTCTGGACAGCTCGCTTCGATTTTGGCTTCTAGTGGACGGATTTTGTCGTGCGATAGCTCGTTTGAAAGCTAAGAGTGAGACAAATTCAGTGAAAGAATCGGCTTGTTCCTATCTGTCTTCGTTTAGATGTGAGACGCCATTTAAGATTTTGGGACATTGGTGAAAAACGACAGAGTTAGAATTTGGGACGTTTTGGGCTGTAGCTTCAAAACGAAGCATCGGATTGGAAAACGGATTTCAGATTTGGAATCAGCGTGAAATTCTTTATATGTATGGTGAGTTTCAAGTCAATCGGAGAGAAAAAATTTTCAACATTTTTCGAAAAAACGACAGAGTTAGAATTTGGGACGTTTTGGTGTGTAGCGCCCAAACGAAGCATCGGATGAGAAAACGGAGGCCAGATTCGGAATCTACGTGAAATTTTGGGTTAGGAAGGATGTTTCCAGCGAAATCGGAGAGAAAAAATTTTCGGCTGACGTCCCCCCCCTCTGGACAGCTCGCTTCGATTTTGGCTTCTAGTGGACGGATTTTGTCGTGCGATAGCTCGTTTGAAAGCTAAGAGTGAGACAAATTCAGTGAAAGAACCGGCTTGTTCCTATCTGTCTTCGTTCAAAAGTTAGAGCGGTTACAAGATTTTAGGTCGGAGCTCGCTTACCTGAAAAAATCCTAAGTGTCAGAGTGACTTTGTATGGGTAAAATTTTGAAAATTTTCCAAAGTGTGGAATTTCGACCTGGGACCGTCACCAAAACATTTTTCATCAAATTCTGAAATTTCGCTGACGTCCCCCCCCCTCTGGACAGCTTGCTTCGATTTTGGCTTCCAGTGGACGGATTTTGTCGTGCGATAGCTCGTTTGAAAGCTAAGAGTGAGACAAATTCAATGAAAGAATCGGCTTGTTCCTATCTGTCTTCGTTTAGATGTGAGACGCCATTTAAGATTTTGGGACATTGGTGAAAAACGACAGAGTTAGAATTTGGGACGTTTTGGGCTCTAGCTTCAAAACGAAGCATCGGATTGGAAAACGGAGGCCAGATTTGGAATCAGCTTGATGTTATTGTCCAATGAGGATCATCATCCAATGAGAATCAAGCATTTCTTTATAAATAGCGAGCCTTCCACAGTGAGAATCATTCCATCGTTGAATCACACGAGTGACGGACGCACATTTTCTCTCTCTCTCTAGTTCCCTGTTCTATTACCCAACTAAAATGGTAAGTCGCTACTTCCCTCCCTCTCCTCCCTTGAACGTAAACTTAATACAATCTTTTTTCATTTTCAGGCATCTACTCCATCTGCTGCACTAGTAGGACAAAATGGCGGTCAAACGTTACAAGGTTCGCTACGGTCAGATCATCTACAACTGAGGCCAGTGGAAGAAACATCCAAGGTACATAATCCTACACCGCTACAGCGTAAATTTAAACAAGCCTTGCGTTATGATGATCATAGCGTAGTACTCCAAACGGGAATGCTCCCTTCCACGGATGTCAAGATAATGCACAATCAGTATGGGGACTACATACTGATCCCCGTGAGTCCGTACATTCGCCACCAACTTGATATTATTGAGGAGTACGTGACATTAAATATGGACATTCCTACTCCTCTTGCTCAAGAGTGGAAGGCGAGAGATGACAAGGATACTCCCTATAGAAAGATTTGGGATGGTAATCACATTTGCCTACCGGTATCACATTGGTGTACTTACTATAAGAGGGATGGAGATCATTCAATACCCATCAGATGTGATGAGCTCGGAGAAGGTACTTGGGATATCCTTTTCAAAGTGAATGGGCTATATTATGGTCGACACAAGGATAATAAAATAGCCTCTCTCTCCATGCATATGGAATCCATCCTATATATTCCGAAACCACCCAACGTGGACGACATAATTGATCAAATCCTTAACAGCAGTGGTACGAAGCGCAAGTCGGAGAAGAATGCTACATCAAAACGCAAATCAAAGAAGGAGAATTACTAGTCCTTTCCTAACTCTACCCTATGACAATTCGCTTATGTGCTTTGAGTGTCGTAGACGTGGTCTTATTAGATACATTTTACTTCTTCGTTGCCATCATATCATTTGTGTATTTTGTCGTGAAAAGCATCGATGTAATTCTTCATTTTGTAATATGTTATAGAACGCTTCCTTAGATGTGTAAATTTCCGTTTTAGGCTTCTATCATCATTTTTATGGATTGTGAGGGTGAACCTGTACAGGAGCTCAGTGCTATTGCTATGAACAATTGGACATATCAGATTGTTAGTGTCTATCATCAACATGCCAACTGTGATCCCAATGTTGATCAATGGGCGAGAAAACACATTCATGGACTTAATCTGAAATATTTGCAAGACTATGGCTTTTCTTGTGAGAGTGCTCTTCTTATTGACTTTAAACGATGGTTAGCTGCTTTCAATGTTATACGCATCTTTTGTAATAATCCTGGTAAGGAGAGGAAAGTATTTCCCAATCTAATCATTGATGATATTTTGCTCCCGCCTTGGGATAGTAGAGTGAATCAACATTATCATGAAGTCACGAAACGTTTTAAGGATTTGTGTGTTCCTATTTTGTCTGTTCGTTGTAGTAGCTACGTTCATAACCAATGCTTCTTTCCTCCTTAACTCAACACTGCCAAAGTCCTGTAAGGTTATCATTGCTCGCTGTATGATAGTTATCAGCTGTATCTATTCTATCTCTTTCAAACCATTGATTTATAATGCATGCTTGTTACCGTTATTCAATAAATGTTACTATGAGAAGAGTTGTTGTTTTCATGCAATGGATGGGTTAGTTAAAGGGCGATCATGTCTTTCTCAAACGACTGCGGAACATTACGTTTTCATAGGCAAAGTTTAAAAGGAGCTGTTCAAGATTATGTGATAAATTTTCATAAAGATGAGACCGACATCGAAGCAGTGGTTGATGATGCTAGCACTCTATTTCTAGAGTTAATGAATACATTCTCTGATAGCATTATCATGGCGCGATTAGTTGTGAAAATTAAGTTTAGTCATTTTGGAAAGGAAGAGGTGGGAAGTCGCTCTTTCCATTTTGCTTCTTATTCAATGGAAGTGGTAGATCACCCCGAAGAATTTTTTAAAAGACATATGATAAAAATTGCTGAACGTCTTATCGCATTTAACCATCATGGTAGCAGTCTAGTGATTGAAGCGATTTCAGATATTCACATTCAACTTTCCATAAAGAAAAATTGAAAATGCAGTGGTACTTGATTGTGGCACAACTGGTTTTCGAGCTATGTCTGCTCACTCTCGAAGTATATTCCTTCTGTACATGCGTCTATTATTTAGAAAAGGCTAGCAAATTCATATCTTCAAAAAGACTTGCTATAGACATCAGTAACGGTGAAACTATGTGTTGCGATGTATGTAAGCGAAAGGATGGAAATGAAAAGCGCATCTTCAAGAGATGTAAGCATGCTTTTTGTCAACGCTGTTTCATACGTAATTGCATTCAACTTTGCCATTGTAACCACTGTGACATTGCTCATTTCGAGTGTCACTTATGTCGCAATAGTTAGTACCTATGCAAATGTGGTAAAGATAGGTTTTAGCAAAGACTAACACGGAAAATGGCGAAACGTAAAATGACGAAACGTAAAAGTCAAAACTTTTCTTCAGCCATTCAAGCTCTCCGACGAATGAAAGCAAATCAGCGATACAATGCTATACGACATGCTAACGATAAATTCATTTCTGAAATTATTTCTCATGTGAGGAAGTTGAGGACGAAGAAATTAGCGCCAAAACAACGAAAGTTACTTAAGCGATATGCTACGAAATTGCGTTTCATCTCCAATCCTAAAGTCGCCCTTCAAAGAAAGAGGAAAACTCTAACACAAAAGGGCGGTTTCCTTTCAGCAATACTTCCAATGATAGCTCCTGCCGTGGGCAACCTATTGGGAAATATCTTTGGCTCTAAGCGTTAATTATGCAAATGTTGAGTCTCAAAGTAATAAAATGGATTTCAGACTTCAATGTGATAAAGTTCTGACTGTATCAGGTCCATCTCATGCAGGTAAAACTGTTTTCACGCTGAATTTATTGGATAAAAGAAGGGAGTTGTTTAAGGAACCTATCAATCGAGTGATTTGGTGTTATGGTATTTATCAACCGTCGCTGTTTCAGGAATTGCAAAGTCGCAACTTTATTCGACATGAAGGAATTATTCCAGTGGATAAACTTCAGTCTAATGATGTTGTTGTATTGGATGATTTATTAAAAGAAAGTAAGAATTCAAAAGATGTTACAGATATGTTCACTCGCGCAGCACACCATAAAAGGTGTTTTATCATCTATACTACACAAAATTTATTTCCTGATGGAAAGGAAGCTCGTACACGAAACCTGAATACACACTATTATGCTATTTTCAAGAATCCGCGAGATAAAAGTCAATTTTAAATTTTAGCGCGACAAGTTGCACCCAGAGGATCAAAAGCCTTAATTGAAATTTTTCAAGCAGCTACTGAAAAACCATACGGTTACTTATTCATTGACTTTACGCAAGAGTGTCCGGAAGAATTTAGATTTCGAAGTGATATTTTGAAAACTCCCATGATTATCTACAAACTATGAGTTCTTATTCTCGCATGATTGTTATTCCTCAGGATGAATATGTACAATTGACTGCCATGCAGCAAGTAAAGCAACCTCTTGCAAATCAAATGTATAGGAAAGAAATAGATTATCAGCAAAATGTTCACATCAAAGATCCACATCGTGATGTATTATTACAATCGGAAACTGTTGAGCAATTGAAAAACTTGAAGAATAAGATGCGTGACTCTGTATCGACTGCTACACCTTTAGCATCTCGCGCACATGCCATATCTCTTTTCAATAGTATTGAGCCCCATCTCAATGTAAATGATAGAGGAGAAATCATTACAGATGAAAATAAAGTGATTGATGCTTCACGTTATGAAGACTTGATTCAGTATGCGACACGTAGAAAGCGCCGTCAGGGCTATGTTCCACCTGGTTGGTCATACTTTCTTAAACTATTGAAAAAGCATAATGTGCCAAAATTTGCTTTAAATAATGAGACATTGAAAGAACTTGATTCAACAGTGGCTACTACTCCAATGCTTCAGACGATGAAAATGCCAAAAAATTGGTTTAAGGCGTCACCTGCTACATCCCCTCCCACACTCACTAAGCAAACAAGAGGAAGAACTCGACGTAGATCTACATCGCCACTAAAACTGGTAAAAGGAAAACGTAAAACAGCTCCTCCCAGGAAATACATGTTCTCAGACTATTAATATGAAGCAGATGTGTTGCTTGCCATGTAATGAGCCGCCAGAGGTGAATGTCGTTGTCACTTGCACTTGCTGCGCCAGCTCTCATAATGAAACCCCCAAGCAATGTGAACACGATCGCAAAATCGCTAAAGCTAAATGCTGCAGTTGTTGTAAATGTAGAAAGGCAAGAAAACAAAAAGATGAGAAGGAGGAAAAAGAGTCAGTCGTCATCGACTGAACGTTTGAAGTCAATCTATTATGATGTAAAACATCCGGCAGGATTTGCATCTATCAAGAAATTATCAAAAGCGAGTGGTCTTCCACAATCACAAGTGAAACGATGGTTAAAGGGTCAGGCTACCTATACACTTCACAAACAAGCGAAAAAGAAGTACCGCACCCGCCATTATATTGTTCATGACATCGATGAACAGTGGCAAGCAGATTTGTGCGATGTTGCCTCCATTTCAAAACATAACTCGGGCAATAATTTTATTTTAACCGTCATTGATATTTTCTCGCGTTATGCGTGGGCTCAACCTTTAAAAACTAAAGAAGGGAAAGGAGTAGCAATAGCATTCCAAACAATTTTTCGAGAAGATCGCATTCCAAAAAGAATTCAGAGTGATCAAGGAAAAGAGTTTGAAAATCAGCATGTGACAAGATTATTTGAGAGGCATGACATTGAGTTGTTTAGTGTAAAGAGCGCTTATAAAGCTGCACTCGTTGAACGTTTTAATCGCACATTAAAAAATCGCTTGTGGCGACATTTTACTGCCAACTTGACACAAAATTGGACAAAGGTTCTACAAGATACACTCCATGCCTACAATCACTCTCTCCATCGTTCTATTGGACTCAGACCAGTAGATGTAAATGCTGACAATGTAGATAAAGTGCGCGAATCATTCCAACGTAAACGCACTCATGTGAAAAGTGATGTGAAAATTGGCGATAAAGTTCGTATCTCAAAAGTGAAAAAGTGTTTTTGCTAAAGGGTACCTCCCGAATTGGACAGAGGAGGTATTTACAGTATCAAGGATTAATCAAAAAGACTCTCCGACCACCTACAAGTTGAAAGATTACGATAATGAAGAAATTGAGGGTAGCTTTTACCGCGATGAGATTGAGGTAGTCACTGAAAGTGAAACATATTTGGTAGAGAAAATCATTCGATGTAAAAAACGGCAAGGTGAAGAATGGTGTCTTGTTAAATGGGCTGGTTATCCTTCAAGTATGAACTCTTGGATGCGTCGTGCCGACATCTTTCATCTAAGTGATCGACAGTGATTCATGCAAAGTTGTAACTAACAATGTTTAGGGTTTGAGCTATGAATCCAACTGCCTCATTTTATTCACGACCCTCCTATGTAAGTGGCGGAGGACAAATTTACATCGGTGCTCGCCGCCAACGTGGAGGTAGCATACTTGGTGCACTGAAATCTGTTGTAGCACCTCTCATATCCAATGTCGGTAGATCTTTGAAACGAAATGTTTTAAGTAATGCCGTTGGCTTTGCTGGTGATGTTGCTAGTGATCTTTCCAGAGGTAGAAGTTTTAAGAGCAGTTTGTTGAATCGTGGGAAGGAACGCGGTTTAAAAACATTGAAGCAGACCATTGCTGGTGTTACTCAAGGAAAGAAATCACCTAAACGAATGAATAAAGGAAGGAGGAAACATCGCGGAGCTGGTAAGGTGCGATCTTCAGTCAAAAGGTATTCACGCAAACGTCGCAGAGGCTCTAATCATTCATCAGGCGCTAAACGACGACGCTGCTATAACTTCTAATCATGGAGTGTAAAACTTCCGGTTTTTGTTTGTTCGATCAACAAGCCATACAGACAGATATTCTTAGTTCAAGTATTGTAGATTATCATCCTCGAACAGCTGAAAATGCTGGCCCCATTGAATTTGTTATTCCTGGTGGTAGTGATGACTACATAGATTTGAGTTATGCGATGGTTGATTTGAGGTTTAGAATTCAGCAAGCAGATGGAACTGCTATTGACGATACACATAAAGTTGGACTGAACAATTTACCATTGACTACATTACTTCGTGATGTTTCTCTAACGATTGGAGAGCAGCAGGTGGAAGGTGGTCAAAGCGATTATCCCTATAAATCATATTTCAATCATGTATCACAGTTTCATCCAGCAGCACAAAAAAGTCATATGGAAGCCATGGGATGGTACAGAGATGAAGCAGGAAAATTTGATGTTGAAACAAACAGTGGCTTTGTAAAGCGATCTGCTATGATTAAAGATAGTAGAGTATGTCAGCTATATGGTCCGCTGAATTTAGACTTCTTTAGACAGTCAAAGTTTTTACTGTGTAATACCAGCATGCGACTCAAGCTGACATTGAATAAGCCTGAATTTGCGCTGAATGCATTTGCTAAAGTTGACAATTTTAGAATTCATGTGGAAGATATTGCACTTTACATTCGTCGAGTAGTACCGAATCCAAGTGTCATTAGAGGGCATGCTGAAGGCCTTAACCGCCAAAATGCCATTTACCCCGTTCAACATACAAAGCTTCTCACCTTTACAATTCCGAAAGATCAAAAGAGTTTCATGAAAGATGGCCTCTTTCCATCGGAAGCACCGAAGCTCCTCATGGTGGCAATGGTTGAAAATGATGCATTTAATGGTAATATAAAGAAGAATCCTTTCAATTTTAAACACAATCAGTTAAGTGAAATTGCTTTACGTGTAAATGGTGTGAGTCATCCTGGTCCACCCTACAAACCAGATTTTGCTTCGGATCAATTTATGCGCAGTTATGTTGATTTTATGGACGTTTTTGGCTTTTACAATACGGATGACAACAACGGACTGACTATGAAAGAGTTTAAGAGTGGATATACTATTTATGCATTTGATTTGACTGCTGACAGCGATATTAGTGCACCCTATCGTCAAGCGAACGTGCCTCATAATATTCGTTTGGATTTGACGTTCAAAAGAACACTACCTGAGACGATCAATGTATTAATTTATGCAGTCTTCGATTCAAATATTGAAATTACAAAGTATCGTGACGTGATTCTTCAGTATAATCGTTAATGAGTTGGTTGACTGCTGACGATATTAAGACTAAAGTGCAGCGTAATGCAGACGAAGCGACGTTGAAAGCTTTCGATAATGTCTATTCACTCGATACCTTACCACCTGCAGTAAATCACTATCCCATCTTTATTGTGCTAAACACTCATTCACAGAATTTAGGCGGTGAGCATTGGAAAGCGATCTTTATTGGAGAAGACCGACGTGGTGAACTATTTGACTCTCTTGCTCAACCTCCAAATATACCAACACAGCAGTGGTTGAGAAAACATACGCGTCAATATCAGCGAAATGAACGCATACTACAACATCCACTTTCATCAACGTGTGGTGCTTTTGTACTGTACTTCATCTTAAAACGTTTACATGTATCTCGATTTGCATCTATTATTCAAAACTTTTCATGTAATCCATCCTCTAATGAAAAAATGATTTGTAAGTTCTATCATGATTTGAAATAAAAACATCATGTTGGAAAAATTGTTTTTTATTTTACAATCCGCTGGGTACGTACATACTCAATGAGATAGTCTAGGATCATATTTGCTTGTACATGAGATTTTAGTCCAGTAATGATCACTTTACTATTATGAAAGATTGCCACATGCACAGGTAACCAACAACTAATGAGAGCTGCAGGAAAAAGTTCGGGTTCATAACACAAACTGTAACTGCTGGTACGAATCTTCAAAAATGATACACTGTCACTCAATTGAGTAGAGATCACCATATTGTCCACAGTCAGATTCGACATCACACACCTCTCCCTCTTCCATATCCGACGTAGTAGTCTTTGTAGCTCTAAGCGCATTGACTGCGCCGATGAATGAGAAAGGGCGCCGAGAATCTGTACAGTCC